>JASDQU010105857.1:208177-222791 GCA_032191745.1 Picea mariana
TGAACCATGCATTAACCATGCATCAACCTGTACCATAAAAAAGTGCATCAACCATGCACCAACCTGTACCAAATAACCTATAATCAACCTGTACCATAAACAAGTGCATCAACCATGCACCAAACTGTACCTCAACCTGTACCATGAACAAGTGCATCAACCATGCACCAAACCTATACAAATAACATGTCACAACAAGCTGTCCAAACAACCTATCATAACAACCTGTCTCATTAATCTTATCAACCAAATCAGATCTACTCACCAAGATCAATCACCAAGACAACTCTCAAAGATGTGCATCAAGTAAGCATAACACAACAACTCTTAATCATCACCAAGATCAATATGTGCTTCTAATAATATACCAATACAAATATGCTACATCATCCATAAACCATGTGTCAACAATACTACTAACAAGTGCCTCCAACCATGTACCCAACATGTACCTCAACCAAAAGCCCTCATCAATTTCATCATCCAAATCTGATTTGTAACTCTGTAATAGACTTGGTGTATAAGATCACATACAAGAGACTAGCATTTTCATTAAACTTTACTTTAGTCTCACATGACTAATTTTGGATTAGTCAACAACCCTAACATGAAATAATCATAACTATGTACCTGTAATGAATAAAGATATAAAAATGGTACACAATGTTCTTCAATGTCTTTTATGTAATTCCTCCATATTTCACTACTTGGGACCTCTCAGAAAAGGAGTTATAGCAAAAATGGCATACCCTTTTGAATTTTGGCTTATTCTAGAGAGCGAACTTGTAGAGCGTGCCCCACACTGAATATTTGTTGTATGGATCTGAAAATTGTACACACAATACTACATACTGTACTCTAATGAATACATTTGGTCTTACTGAATTTGGATATGTTATGAAGAAGTTATGACGTTTTTACCCGAAACACCTGTTTTAGACTAGTTTCAGGACTAACCATAAACCCTATTTTCCACGGTGTGTAACTCCAAAAATACAACGACCCACAAGATAAAATTTGTATCACAACTACTTGGGTATGTTTCCTCAATGACCTCCCAATTTCACAGTCTGAATCATTCTAGAAAAAAAGTTATTGCGAAAATGGTGAGATGACCTGTAAATAACATACCTTAGAAAGCATCATCAAAATAATTTATCCTCCCTTGAATTTTGGCCTTCTTTACTTCACCTTCCCTCTGAAATTCGGCTTATATATCCTTGTTTACCTTAGTCACCTGTAGATATTCAATATTCTCAAGTGTTATTAAAATGAGAGAGCCTTGCCTCTTATTTATACTTTCATGTAGCTTATTCAAGGGGTTACCTTTTAACCATCTTAACCCACTTTCTTTATTTTAGGGTTAACCCACTTCTAATTTCTCCATTAAATTTATTATTTAAATAATTTATTTTATATTCACTTTGAATTATAGTATACTCGTCACTTCACTTTATTATTTACCTTCTAAAATCTCTTAAACCACTTTGACCTTTTGGGGCTTCTAGATGACTCATGAGGGTTTTCCAACTTCACATAGCCATAACTCTCTAACTGTGAGGAGTTATGTGAGGTTCCACATACCACTGGAAATGGAATGACATATAATATCCATCTAGAATAGTCTTTCCTACAAATAGATCAAAACTCATACCATTATCCATCAAACAAACTTGGGTCCATTACCCAAACTTGGGTTCTCCAACTTTTCATGGCCATAACTCTCTAACTGCGAGGAGTTATGTGACGTTCCACATACCACCAGAAATGGAATGACTTGTACTATCCATATAGAATAGTGTTACCTTCAAATATATTAAAACTCATAAAATTATACATGAAACGACCTTGGGTCCATTACCCAAACCTTTGTGCTACCAGAATTTGCCACCAGACTTTCTCCAAGGGTTGACATCAATATACAATATCACTCTCCAATGGTTGACATCAATGAAAACCAACAATCCATACAAATTGTCCATCAACCTAAGCCAACTGTCTGACAGTTCCCTAGCCAGGAATGCCTCAAGGAACAACATGGTGTACAACTTCAAGACATTCACTCACACTATGATGGTTTGTCCAATTACCTTGGTACCCATCATCATTATTGGCGTGTTTCCCGATACCTAGCAATGATTTCCACCATTACTTATTGACCAAATGATTCTTCAATGCTTCGTACTTTGTGATTATTATGTTCCAAATTTAGGTTAATCCCATGGGCATGCAAAACTCTTTTCTAGCATTATTGTGAGCCTCCATCTTCATCTCACCTCTAATGAGCTACTAACATGTCCCAACCCTCCCATATTGTGGAACACATCTCTAATAGTTTCACGCCTCCACAAAGAAATATTGTACCACCACATGTTCTAGACATAAGTAACATTATTTTTCATATGTATCCAAACCTAGATTCATATGTATCATCTTACATAGCTATGGTCCCATATTATGCTTGACTTGATTATTACATGAGCATGGGTATACTTGCCTTGTTTGTAGAGAATGTATATTTATTTCACCTCACTATTTTGTGTCTTATAAGTGACCGTATTTCTCTTTCCATCAAGGTTTCCCCTCAATAAGACTCTCTCTCTCAGTACCAATATAGAAACACATGATATATTTATGCTATATGATATGCACCTAACCTCACAAAGAAGGGGCATCTATTATTGTTTCACTTTTATCTACTTACATATTTAAAGTGATTTACATCAAATACATTATAAACCAACATTAAGAACCATAATGAAGCATAAAATTATGGAGAAAGGCTGAATTAACCATGGATGATTGAATTCAAATAAAATTTTTAACCAAAAGGATAATTTCACAGGTGCTTAGTTTAGGAGTTCTATGAATTATGCAGGTAATCCTTTGATACCCATGCAATTCCTATCTCAACTACATCACATTAAGTTTCACTACCCATCAAATGCCATGATTGATTCATGCAAAGTTTTGGTTCAACAATGATGAGTTTAATTTATTTTTGTCAATTATGGCAGATTACTTGAGTCAATCAAGGCAATCACATGGGTTAAAATTCAACAAATATCTCCATTTCCTCCTGTAGGAAATCCTATAAATGAAGTCCTCCTCCATGTAGTTAAACATGTTCAATGGGAGTAAGGTTATGTTGCAAGAGTTTAACCAAAGATTACAAGCCCATTTTCTTCAATCCAATTCATTGTGTTTTATGAGTGATTGTGATGCCTAAATTTCCCCTCCATTTCCCATTGCATAAAATGAAAAGTTGTTGAAATCACTTGCATATTAGTGAGAGAGACTTAAAGTGGAAAGAACCCCCCAAAAAGAGATCTTGGAGGTCATATGTGTTACTCCCTCAAGGTGAAATCTTTCATTTTTGTATTTTTTTTCTTACATATGACTTTACAAAGCATTTCCTCTCTTACCCCCATAAAAAATTGTTAAAGTGGTTTTCATGCATCTTCTTCAAATTTTATACTAACCATTCGATTTGCTAATATTCTTGGAGAATTTTAATTTTGGTTTTCATTGTCATTGTAAGAAAGTTATTTGAAGAGGTTTCTCCATTAGAATTCACTTCTCCTTGCTCCACATCAAAGCTAGATCACCAAGAATCCTATCTCAAGGTTTTCTTCTCTTTTCGTTTTTCATTTTAGTTTATCACATGCTTAGGGAGATAACTTAGTTTGTTTTGGTTTACTCATAGARCTCACATTTATCATTTTCTATTTTCCTTAATAGTTCCAACTTATTGATTGTGCCTATTTGGTCATTCCTTGCAGCARATCATTCATARAAAAAATCAACCACTGWATGAGACAACTAAGCCTTTTGAGATGTGTTAGGATGATACAACACGATTGGAATGTTGGGTGTGAAATAATAGGAAGTGATCCCCATTGAAGTGTTGGAGAAGACAAAWGTAAGCAACCCAAGATCCTGGTAAGTGAATTAGGAAGMTAGATCAATAKTCAATGTTAATTCTAGTGTGTACCTACAAGATAGGGTTTCAAATATAGAATATTAAGAAAAAATATAAGAGGATTTATAAAGAGAAATTGAATGTTATAAATAGGCAAGGGAACGACCTTAAGGCATAAGTGAATAGAAAGGTAACCATTAGAGAAAGATCTATATGGAAAACTCAAACTGCATGGTTTGACTACATAGTGCTAGTTTCTAARGTCATATTGTAGATTTTCCTTGTAAAACAACCTCTTTGTTCAATGAGCTATGAAACATAGTCATGGTACAATTGGGGAAGTTGTGGTACATTTAGCACGTTGGGACTAAGAAATGGTAGGTAAGATTTGACTTAATTGACCTTGTAAATAGAAAAACCCAAACTGATTTGGGTCATCATGGACTTGTAGAGAAGCATCCTAAGTAATTATGGACCTAATTAGGGGGTTGCACTCCAAACTTTACCCATAGAGTAAGGGAATACCACAAACAATTGCCCCAAAGGGTGAAAGTTAACCAAATTCGTGACCAAGGGATAAAGGACAAGAGAAGAAAGGTGAGCAAGGGCCCTACCTAAGCATCAAACATACCTAAGAGGTCAGCTATCTAGGCTAAGGTAATGTGATTCAAGGAAGATGGTCCAACATAGAAGGATAGTAGAGAGTTATCAAATTCATCATCGGGTGGGTCATGCATTGATGTGACACACAATAGGATTACATTGTGGTCTCCATATTGGGTGGGAATATGTGAGTGCTATAGTATAAAATCCATAGGCTACATATTGCCTCCATTGTAGGAGTTTCTATCCATTAAATGGGATTAGTGGTGAGTTGCAAGGAAGGAGAGAAGCAAGCAAAGTGAAAGAAGACAAAACTAAAACAAGAGTACAAACAATAACAAAATGATGATGCATGAAGAAGAATATACCTGTGTGTAGAGTAGGAGCTAATGGAAAAACATGGTGAGGGAGTAGTATCTATTGTTCATCTTCACTTAGGTTCCCAACATTTGCATGGAGACCCTATGCCCTGATAATTAGTACACAGAGTGAATCCATCACACACCCTTGTAAGTAATATGATATGTATCCTAAGGGATTAACTCAACTACTTAATCACCAATGTTGATGGGGATTTATCTAGTTTCATGCTAGCAAGTTCCAAATATCCCCTTAGGTTAGGCACACTAGTCTGCATCGATGAGTTTACTAGGGATGCCATCCAAAAATGTGGGGAAACACCCATTAGGTTTTCTTGTGAGGTTTTACTTGGAAAAAGAAAATTAACATGACATCAAACATATATAAGGTAGAGAGAAAATGAAAGAGCAAGAAGCAATGAAATATGAGTGTAGGAGTTAAAATATTATACTTGCACTTGCCTAATCATGGGAGATGGCAATGGAAGCTATCTTAGGTGTAATAGGTATGATGATCTCAATATCTAGTAAAGGCATGCATTTGAAAAATAAAGGTTAGTGGATTGCCTCAATCAGGGAAAGGATTGTGACACCAACTCTTAAGGAAGGATAGCAAGCAAGTGGAAGTGGAAGGAATAAGGGAGGAGAAAAGGTGATAATAAATAATGCCAGTGGGATGTGAGAAAATGAATGAAGAAGCAACATTGTAAAGAAGTTGATGAAAGTGCACAGACCATGATGATAACGAGGTGTTAGTGAAGGCATCAAGAAACATATGTCAACACTAGGACAACATGAGAAAGGTATCATACACCAACACAAATATGGTATAAGCATAAGAGACGGTGATACTAATTGAACAACAAAGAAGGCATGGGAGGTGGAATACATCAACAAGGTGAAAAATAGGGTGTGGGAGATGATCATGCTCATGGATCACCAATAAGGACATGAGGCAATAAGAAACAATGCCTAGGTCTAACTAGGAAATGTGGTGGGCCAAATAAGCACAACAATATATCTACTAAATATCTCAACTACACTTTAATTATCAGCCTAGGGATCATGAAATTTTATGAGGTGATGTGCACTATGTATGCAAACTACAAAGGTCAAATATGAACTATTAATTCTAATAGAAAACTATGATAAAGAAAATGCTTAACTTTGATAACTCATTCTAATTTATCCTTCATGCACTCAGGTCCATGGATTTGACTCCTATCTCTTTTAACAATGTGCATAAGACAAAGTAAGGTCTAGGGTCTTTACTTCTTCCATGAAAATTTAATTATACGAGAAGGTCTCCTTGAACTAATGACCTTGCACTACTGTTAGACTATTTAAATCTTACAATACTAAGTATCATATGTGAGATTCATAGGATCCATATCAAGGTACTAAACATTGTAAATTAAGTCATTTAAGAAAACTACATAAATAAAAATTATTGTTCAAATAAATATAGGAAATGAAAGTGATGTTAGAAAATAAAGTGAAATAAACTAGTACCCTATTTTCTACAGAAGTCTATCTACTTGAAAATACAAATAAAAGAAAAAGAAAGAAAATGATCATAGGGGTTCCTATTCCTTTCCTTGAGTGGGCCCTACTCAAGGAATTCCTTAGTCTAATCCTTAGAGACACTCAAAGACTTAAAACTTCAACAAAAATATATTTCCTTTCTTCATAAAAATGCATAGAACACGAGAGCATAAATCTATGTCTTCACTACAATTTGAATTAAATTGAACAACAACAACGGAAATGAAAGGATAGTATCATTGTCTATTCTATCAACTATCCCTTAATTGTACTTGAAGAGATTTTTATCTATCCCATCTAATCAATCCATTGATTGGTGGGAGTTGTCCCTTAACTTCTTAATTTTTTGCATGTTGTTCCAAGTGACTATTTTCCCTCTTAGTCAATTTAAATCCCTAAGATAAAAAGGAAATCAAATTGCTTGTAGTCTTTATTTCTATTTCTGAGAGTTGGTAGCTCTTAAGGTTGTGAAGGGACAAGATCCCTTAAATTTCTCAACCATTCAAAAAAGTGGTTTGCGGTAATAAGTGAAGGAGATCAACTTGTCTTATGGATTGAATCTCTTGAAATTTAAGCATATATGACATTTGATTTGAAATTAACTAAGTCATATTTGATTAAATAAGAATGAGTCATAATATCTACATTTGTCATTAAAAGTATTGATGTTTTCAAGGAAGGTCTTAGCTTAGGAGGAAAAATGTATCAAATTTAGACATGAGATGGGCCATGAAAGAAGCAAATTGAAGGCCCACATCATGCCCCAACTCGAGGCTTTGAATTCCCTTGTACAACAAAAACAATTCCCTAAGAACATATATTTAACCTACTCAATCCTCCTCTTCAAGATGTTAGTCTATGTATGACTTTTTGAAATAATATGCTACAATTTGAGTGTTAGAGTCCTTGATGTGGTACCTTGCTTCTTGCTCTATCTTCCTCCATCTCTTCCTTTGTCCCTACTCATCTTCTCCTATGGATTTCCATGAGGAATGGGATGGAGGAGGAGAGGATATTTGAAGCTTAATTGAAATCATTTGAGATTCATATTTTTCAAGGTTTCTATGTATAATTATGCTCTAAACAAGTCAGCCATCAAATTCTATGGTGAGTTTTGAGAGAAGATGTAAACTCTTCCCACCTGCTCTGGCAGAGATGTAGGACCTTCTTCTTTGAATTGTTCATCATAGTTTCATACTAGACAATTGCTCTCTATTTTTATTCAAGGAGTGGGACCAAATCTACTTATGAGGTTAGTTTTACATGGTTCCTTGATAATCTTTAGGCTGATTGTTTCATCCCTCATCCAAAGGTTTCTACTGAATTTTTCATTCCATGTTTTCGTGCCTCTACAACTCTGATTTTCTCATGTTGAACCCATGACAAAAAATATTTGAGTTGGGAATCTCCCACTTAAGGATTGGGAGACCACCTATAGGGGTGAGGCATGACATAATTATGAAGAGATAACTCACACATGAGTTTCTTCTCCCTTTCATTTCATTGTGATAAAATTCAACAAACTCCATTTGGTTGTTTATCTAGAAAGGGAGGTAATTGGTGATTTTTCCCAATTGGAACCTATGTCATTGTTCCTGGAGGTACAATGTATAGGTTCTTGTTGGGGTCATACAAGAGAGCATATCCTCTACAATCTCAATAGATTTAGTGACTAATGCTTCTAATATATCAAACCTATCAACTCTGTTTTCAATCTCTTCCCTTTACCTTTCCAATTTTGTCTTTAATGCCATAATTTCATCCCCAAATTATTTCCTTATTATCCAGATGTTGCATTTCAAGGATCTAGAATTTTTCTTGCAAGTTTGAAATTTTTTGCTCATGCTGAGGTAGGGAAATTTATGTACTCCTTCCTAGATTCTACAAGTCTCTTCCATTTAAGGGCCTTTGCCCTTGGCTTCTTCTAGTTAAGCAATGAGGTCTTGGGTATTAACTTCATCTTTCTCTATGCGGCCAACGTCATGAGTTTCTTCAATGTTATTTGATGGGATAGAAGGGTTAACTTCTTCTACACTATTTGTGGTAAGAATTTGTGGAAAAATTGATAACTTTTTTGCCACTTGAGACCTATTTCTAGCTATGTGTTTTGTAACATACCCCTTTCCTAGGTACCTCAAAAAATTGCGTTCTTGGGTGAATTTGAGCCTATGATACTATTTAAAATAAAACAAGAATAATGCACTAGAACCAAGGCCTGTGCGGCAATAAAGATTCATATTAACAATTACAGACTCACACATAATTCAAGAAAACATGAATTAATCATATGTGCATGCAACATACAACATTATAAAGTAATTAACACAACATGAATTAAATACAGATAGAACTTATCTTTAAAGATAAACTTCATCGATTGGATGCAAACATCGAACATTCCGCCCAACCTTAGGCTTAGTTGCACATTAACTCTCTACAATAGGCCACCCCCGAGATGAGACTACGAATTCACAAGGATGGGTGCCTACGCCAATTGTAAGTTTCACACACACACACACAAGTTAGCTATCAAGCTCTCATAATTTTCTCAACCAGACAACAATTCATAACTTACCAACTCTCTTTCCCCTTTATTCTGCACAACCCAGAGAAATGAACCACCTTCTCTACAATGCAGTCCCTTAGGATATTTCTCTTCTTTTAAGGGCTCTAGTGATACTGGCTAGAAAATATCAATGTTGGAAGCTCTAAGGATTATCAGTTGTGGACAATTATTTCACAACTTCCATCATTCTTATGCACATATGCATTAATTTCTTGATGGGATAAACAATAGATACCGAAAACTAACTAGCAATGGATCTCTACCTCCAACATTTTGTTCCCATGCCAAATACATGAACCAAAATGAGAAAGAATCAATGAGGAAAAAGTGAGTAACAATGAATGAAAAACCCCCAACAACCAAAATCATGGTTTATATAATTTCATACAATAATGCACCACATGGATTCCCAAAGAAGCTCATGTAACCACTTTCCCAACTAATTCGAAGATGGGTTTAATAAAATATAATAAATTGGCTTAGCCCCTTTATTCCCTCTCTCTCGTCAAATCATACCCCCCTATGACACCGTCCTTATATGTCTTGTAGCTAATGATGTGTTTTTATTATTAACATTAATGCTATTACATTGCTAGGCTCTTTGGCCTTTCAAATTTACAAGCACTCCATCCTTTCATCAAATAAACAAAAATACATTGCTGATAATATGGATAAAAAACTAGGGTATTACATTCCCATACCCCTTATTTTGGTATTGTCCTAAGTGTGTATCACCATGCAGCGTTACATATATACAATTTTTTCATCAAAAATTCAAAAATAATTGTGGGTATGCCTCCCACATTGCATCTTCTAACTCCCATATCACTTCTTTAGGGCTGTGGAATTTCCACTGAACCTTTACCTACCCTATGGATTTGTTCTGGAGCACCATAAACTTCCTGTCCACTATACGCTCTAGCTGTACCTGGAAGTCTCATTTTGGCTCCACCTAAATCAAATTCCAATCAATGACATGGTTATGATCATGCACATACATTTTCAAAAAAGGTACATGAAATGCATTATGCACATTCATGGAAGAAGACAATGCAAGCATGTATGAAACTGGTCCTATTTTGTCCAATATTTAAGATGGACCACATAATCTAGCTACTAGCTTGGTACAACTGCCTAATTTCAATGAGATTTTCTTGGGATTCACTTTAAAAAATACAAGCTTTGCCACTTTAAATTCTCCGGTTGTCATACTCTTATTTGCATAACTCTTTTTCCTAGCTTGTACTGCTTTCAAATTCTACTTAATTTTAACCATTTTCTCTTCCATCTCCATGAGCAATTCTATCCCGAGTACTACTCTGTTTGCTGGGTTTTCCCAAATCACTGGAGTATTGCATTTTCTACCATATAGAGCTTCAAATGGGCTCATCTTCAATGAATCTTGATACCCATTGTTGTAGGAAAACTCAACCAAATGCAAATAGTCTTCCCACTTGGATGACTTATCCATCACATGCATTGTTAACATACCTTCAATCACTTGGTTCACCCTCTTTGTCCACTCATCTAACTATGGATGGTATGTTGTACTAAAATTCAGATTTGTACCAAATCCCTTAAACAACCCTCTCCAAAAGTTTGAAGTAAACTTTGAATCTTTACCTGAAACAATTGCCTTAGGTACACCATGCAACCTAGCAATTTCMTTCATGTAAATTTATGGAATATTAGGTGTCTTGTGACTTAGTTTCACTRGAATAAAATGAACAACCTTTGTCAATTTACCCATCACTACCATTATTGAATCACRTTGCCTTGTTGTCATGGTAAATTTAATGATAAAATCAATGGCTACCACTTCCCATTTCCACTATGGGATTGGTAATGGCTATAGCAAACCTGCTAGGTATCTATGCTCATCCTTCACTCTTTGAAATTTCATGCACCTAACAATGTAATCACTAGGATGTMTGACATATGRAACATTATTCATTTCTTTTAACATCGAATTCCTTAGTTCTCCAGAATTAGGAATATAAATTTTGTTTTTATGCATAAGTATTCCATCTTCTCTCATCTTATACTCTTTAAATTTATATCCTACATCTTCCTGTTGTAATCTTTCTTTTACCTATAGGTAATGCTGGTATGTAACGATAACATCTCTTTAAATCTGAGCTATGCATACTAATGGCTCTAACATGCATGATATGTACCTTTTTTTTGAGTGCATCAACAACTTTATTTTCTTTTCCTTTGATATGATTCATGTCAAARTCATATTCACTTAAAAATTTCAGCCRTCTTATTTTCCTGGCATTTAAAGTTGGTTGTTCAAAAAAATATTTTAGATGACTATGGTCTATCCTCAATTCAAATTTATTCCCCATTAAGTAGTGACTCCACATATTCAATGCATGAACTATGGAGGCAAGCTCCAAATCATGTGTGGCATAATTCATTTCATGTTCTTTAAGCTTTCTGGACTCATAGTTAATGACAAGTCCATTTTGAGTAAGGACTCCACCAAGTCCTTCTTTGCATGCATTTGTGCATACCATTTTTTTTTTCATTTGGATCAACAATATTCAAAATAGGTGCAACCATAAGTAACTCCTTCAACTGTTGGAAAATTTCTTCACATTTTTTTTTCCATTCAAACTTAGTTCCCTTATTTTGCAAATAAGTGATGGGATGGACAATCTTGGAAATTCCTTCTATAAACCTCTTACAATATCCAACTAATCCCATTAAAGATCTGACCTCTAAAAAGTTCTTTGGTGTTGGCCATCCTTTAATGGCTTCAATCTTCTCTATATCTACTACTATACCTTCCTTTGAAATGATGTGCCCCAAATAATGGATCTGCTCTTGGTAAAAAGAGCACTTGCTCATACAATTAATGCTCCCTTAGCACTTGTAGTACCAATCTCAAGTGATGTTAATGTTCTTTCTCTGACTTGGAATAAATAAGTATGTCATCCAAAAACAGAATGACAAACTTATCCAAATACTTTATGAATATTTCATTCATTAAGAACATAAATACAACTGGTGCATTGGTCAGTCCAAATGGCACACTACAAATTCATAATACCATACCTGGTTCTAAAAGCTATCTTATTGATGTCTTCTTCCCTGATTCTCACATGTTGATATCATGATCTCAAGTCTATCTTTGAAAAGATATTTTCTCCTCTTATTTGATAAAAGAGGTCATCAATTCTGAGTAGAGGTTATTTGTTCTTCATAGTGGCTTTACTCACTGTGTCTAAAGTCAATACAAAACCTCATTGTACCATCCTTCTTTTTCACAAAGATTACTAGTGCTCCCCAAGGTGAAACACTTGGGAGTATGTACCCTTTCTTTAACAATTCTTCTAGCTTCATTTTTAATTCTTTTAATTATGGTGTGCTAATTCTATAAGGATTATTTTATACTTGGGTAGCTCTTGGCAACAAATCAATAGAGAAATCTATATCCCTCTTTGGTGGAAATCCTGGTATTTCTTTTAGTACACCCTCAAAATATTGCAACACTAAAACTCTTCAAGAATTGGCCCTTTGGGATTGTTTGGCTCCTTCACATGAGCTACATCCAATTGAAATTCTTTCTTGAAACATCTATTTAGTTTCAAGGCTTAAATCTCCCTAATAGAAATGGGTCTTGGAATACCTTGAACAATGCTCTCCTTTCCTTCTTCATCAAGACATGTAAAATTCTTGTTGTGGAAATCTAGGATAACATGACACTTTTCCAACCAATCCATTTCAATTAGGATATCATAATATCCTAATGGTATGATATTCAAGTCAGATTTTGTATTCACTCCATTCAAATCTACTGGACAACATCTGACAGCCTCATTGATCCTTCTTTTGGTCCCAATGGCTAATTGAACAAACATTGATATTTCAAACTTACTTTTAATCAAATGGAAGATGTCCACTACTTTAGGATCAATGTAACTATGGATTGCTCTTGAATCAATTAAAATAGAAACACGATGATTTATGATCTTACTTTCCACCTCAATCATATGGGATTAATGTTATACATGTCGATCTTCCAGAGATGCATATATCCTTGGAATATTTTGGTCCATGTCTTCTACTATAGTAGCCTCTTGAATGTTGTGCAATGTCCTCATTTTGTCTTCTCTTTGAGGGAAAATTTTGTACATGTGACCTTCTTTACATCCCCAACATTTTATTGGTATCCTTCCCCTTTTCCCCAAGAGTTCTTCCATCTCGGCTTCATTCTTAGAAGGTTGATTTTTTTGATATGTATTAAGACTGTTTGTATTTAAAGGAGGTTTGAATCCCTTCCTTCTATAATTTGATTTCTCTTTCTTCTTATCCTTCCAAGGCTTATAGAAAATTTCTCTACCTTTGCCTTACTCATATAAGTACTTGTCCTTTTTAATGGTCTCTACCAAAGTCCTGGGTTCATCAAATTGAATTTTTTCGTTATAGAAAGATGGCAGTCCATTAAGAAACCTTTGTATTTTCATCTTCTCCTCTTTGATAAAACCGTGGAGAAAACCCTCATACCTTAGCAACTCCAAGAAATTATTTTCATATTCCTCCATGGTCATGTTCCCTAACTCGACTTCAAAGAAGTCTTGCATCTTCTTGTCATAGTATTTCTATGAAATATATTGTTGTTGGGAGTATTTATTGAACTAATTCCTAGAAATCATTTTATCGTCAATGTTCTTGACTTGCTTCAGCTGGTCCCGCCACATAGATGTTTTTCCATGTAAATGGTATATGGAAATCATGTCTTCTAGGTTAGATGAGTAGTTATGAAACTAGAAATATTTTTGGGTTCCAAGTAATCAAGTTTCATCATCATCTCCCCTTTTGTTTTCACAATCAAAGGTTGTTGGCTTAAGCTTCCTAAGCTCTCCTTGCAAGTTATTCAACTCATATATTCTTCTTTGATTCCTAATATGAGACACTTCTGGGMTACTCCTTGACTCTTTAAATGCATAAAACTTCTTAGTTGAATGAGTAGGTTAATAATGATGTCTTTGAGCTGTACTATCACTTCTTGAGTTCTTGGATCCTCTGTAGTTATCCCTCCTTACATGAGTTCTTCCTTCTTCTCATGTCTTGAGCCCAATCCATTGTTCATTTGTCTTTGCAGTTGGTTTAGGCTTTGAAACAACTAAGTATTGATTTTATGTTTTTTTTCCTAGGTTCTTATTATCCTCTCATTATCATCTCTATAACTATGTACTTCCACTCTTATACTTCTCATAGTCTCTACCAATTTTGTTGTTTCCTACGTACATTAGATTTTGTTTCTTCATTACCCAAATTGATATTTAGGCCTTTGGATTCTCTTTCCTGCATATAGGCTCTTTGTGCATGCTCCATGTCTCTAACATGTGATTTTAAGCTTGACTTGAGTTGCGTGTACCCCTAATTTTGCAAAATGTTCAAGCAATCATTGTTGTTAGAAATTATGCATATCATACAAATTTTGTCAATTAACGTTATAGATCATTTTCTTCTCAATTCATGTAGAATATTGTAACATTTATCCATATTCTAATCATTTAAAATTATTCTCCTTTGATTTATCTTTTCAATGACTATACTTATGCCCCAATCTAACCTTTGAGTTGAAAGTTAAGGCTTTATGAAAAA
>JASDQU010105858.1:21564-35168 GCA_032191745.1 Picea mariana
ACACCAATTCATATGGGGTCATTTTAGTGGCCATATGATAGGAAATATTGTACCACCACTTTACCAAAGGAAGCCATTGCACCCACTAGTGTTGTTTTTCTGAAGCAAAACAATGCAAGTAGGTTTCCAAACATTTGTTGACTACTTCCGTTTGCTTGTCAGACTAGGGGTGATACGTTGTGCTCATGTTCATTTAAGTGCCCTGCATTTTAAACAGCTCTTGCCAAAATGTGCTGGTGAAAGTTGGGTCACGATCAGAGACAATAGATATTGGCATGCCATGTAGCTTGAAAATATGATCAAGGAAGACTTGTGCTACGAGTGCCTGTGTGAAAGGGTGAGGTAAGGGAAAGAAATGATCATACTTGGAGAGGCACCTCTACCTTGATGACAGACTTGTTCCCAGCTTTAGGAAGGCATAGTATAAAATCCACGGATATTTTTTTCCACAGAGAAGCTGAAATGAGTAAGTGTTGTAGGAAGCATGGGGACTTGACAATTTCACCTTTATTACATTGGCACACCTCACATTCCATGAAAAATTGAAGTATATCCTTCTCCATGTCTACCCAAAAAAAAGAACGGCGATCACAAGCATATGTCTTTTGGAAGCCCGAATGACTTGTTATAGTTGAGGAGTGAAACTGATCCAAAATGGATCAAGGAACCAAAATGAGTCCAAGAAGGCCTAAAAATTAAAGTTCTTGGAATCGGACGAAACCCTTTCCATTGTGTCCATCTTGTCGCGTTGATTCCGACCATATATTGTTTCCCTCAAATGAACACTGTATGCGGCAGTTATTGTGTTCTGACCGAAATCCCAAATAGGTAAAAAGTCAAAATGGTCAAAGTCAATGTTGAAGTTAGCAGGTACAATAGGTGACGTCAGCATGACGTCTTCATGTTGACATGGCATCACCAGGAGGTGACACGTGTCACTCATTTTATTCACTTTCGAGCTGAGTTGGCACTGCACGGATTTGATATCCCCGGTCAATGGGGGGGGAGTGCTTAACACATGGCACCCAACCCACGACCAAGAGCTAGGAACCTAGGGTCTAACCAACTAGGTGCACATGGGAGGTTTGGGGCATGGCCATATGGCCCAAGCCATGAGACCAGAAGCCAGGACCGGAGGAGCCCAAACACACCATCCCATCCCTCGGCCACATGGAGGGAGCGCATATGACCAAGGGCCCGAAATTCAGGGGTTGCGCTCGATTTTGCCCAAAATATGGGTTTTAAAACTATATAATATATTTTTTAGTGATTTTTCAACATGTTTTGGGAAATTTTGGCCATTATTGGAGGATCTGGAGGTCTTTTTTAGGCCAAATCTTGGGAGGAAGTTGGGAGGATGTTAACAAATTGAAGTCTATATAAACCATAGGCTCTTGGAAGCCTTAGACAGGTTTAGAGAAGGATAATTTCTGAGGAATTTGACAGTCAAAACCATTTTTATGTAGGAAAGCTATTGAGGAGAGCAACTTTGCAAGCCATTTTCGGGAGCTTAGTTCATCCGTTTTCAGTGTCGTCAGTTGTGTTGGGTTCTTGAGATCTAGCAGAACATAGATAGATCAATTTGTAATCTATTTGACATTTTTTTGATTTACTTTTGAAGCTTTGAAGATAAATAAGAAAGCCTCACCCACTGAGACAAAGGCCCAAAGACGTAGGCGATATTGCCGAACTCCGTTAACAATTTTTCTGTTATGGTTTGTTGATTCTTTGTGTTCATTTCCAGATCTATATATCTTCTTATGTATTCTATGTTAAATATTTAATTCTTCCTTTCTTCAAATTCCCAAATGGTTAATGAACTCATGCTTTAAAAACTCAACCATAGTCTTTAAAAGATCTTTTCGGATCAAGTGGTATCAGAGCGAGGTTGACGGTTGGTTTTTGAGTTTGCATGATTACTAGGGAAAAGTTGAATCATGGTGAAGGTGATCTTGTTGAAGAGAATCTTGAGATTGGATCGAGAAAGAGAACTTCTCAAAGTGAGAAGATGGCATCGGAAGAGGGACTTTCTCATGACGAGGTAGAGTTTTGAAAGACCTTCTTCGCCATGTCAGAGATGATGAAGGTTTTTTATGATGATTACTTGGAGCGGAAGATACCGATTCTAGGTGAATCTTCAAAGGCCAAAATTGAAGGAGAGGATTCTCCTAAACCTCCTCCTTCACCTCCTTCTTCTCCATCAACTTATTTTTCTTCAAGTACAAGTTCTAAGTCCACCGCAAGAAAACATTCCCATAAACATAAAAATGATATTCCTTTACTTAAGCTTCATATGAAGTTTGAATTATCCATGTATGATGATGAAGTCAATGCAAAGAGGCTTAATAACTGGGTTAGAAAGATGAAGTTTATTGCAGTGTGCAAAAAATCAAGGATGAGGCAACTCAAATCAAATTGGCATTGCTTCGACTTGCAAGCACAACACTCATCTGGTGGCAAAGCAAGTTGCAAAATGACACATAACAAGTGGGTAATGTATTTCCATCATGGCAAGTTTTTCGTTTCTGCACTTAGAAAACAATTTTATCCTTTGGGTTATAAAAAGAAGGATTTAATTGAATGGCAAGGTCTTAAACTAAGAAAGGGACAAACAATGCAAGAATACACAGATGAATTTCGTAAGATATCATTAATGTTAGACATTCCATTACATACCCAATAAACTCTTATGAAGTATATAGGAGGTTTACCTACATACATTCGTAACGCTGTATTTATGTTTGGACCTACTAATCTTGATGAAGTTTGTGTTCAAGCAACATACATTGAGGCAGGGAAAATAGGAGTGGGTGTATCAAGGGAATCATCTTCAAGAAAAGAGGACAAAAGGAAGTGGAATGGCAAGAAGGAAAATTCAATGGAAAGAAAGGAAGAAAAGATCTCTTGCAAGCATTGCAAGAAAGAAGGACATGATGATGACCATTGCTAGAAATTACATCCCGAGAAGAGACCAAAGTGGTTCAAAGAGAGGAAAGGGAGGCAAACAATTGCAACATCATCCCAACCGACATACTTGGGATCAAATTCGGGTGATGAATCTAAGATCACAGCGGTTGGTTTGACAGGTAAAATTGGTGATGTATTTGATTCTAGAAGTAAATTGTTTCACATAAGGGTCATAATGAGGCATATTAAGGTCAACACATTGATAGATAGTGGATCTCAATCTAACTTGATTTCAGAGCAAGTGGTTAAACAATTGGGATTAAACACTTAGATGCATCATAAACCTTACTCACTTAAATGGATAAGCAACAATCATAAATTGCACATAACTAAGAAATTCACTTTAAAATTTGCAATTTCATCTAAGTTTGTGGATGAGGTAACATGTGATGAGGTGCCACTAAATGAATGTGGAATGGTCTTAGGTAGTCCTTATTTGTATGATCGCAAAGCAATCTTCTACAGGGAACAAAATCAATCACTTAATCAAAGGAGGCAATGAATATGTGGTACATGCTCATCACTTAAAAGCAAATCAATCTCTTCAAACAATGGAACAATTAAGGAAGGCATCGCATGCAAGAAACACACCTATAATTGTGCCAAATCAAGCAATTGATCTTAAGCATGAACATGAGATGATTGTAGAATGGAAGTTCAATCATAATTTGCTTCAAGATAAGCTAATGTCCTGCAAGTACTACAAATATATTAGCTCCTTTGCAGTCCTGTTTCTGATGTTATCATTGCTAATGTTGTCAACATAGATGATAGTGGCTTCAGTAAGATGTGACAGCGTATAAGTGGCTAAAAATATGTTGTCAGTTGTCATGGTTGTTTTGCAATTGATCTTGAAGAGACAGGTGCACATGATAGAGTTTAAATATAAAGAACAAGTGGGGTGGCCTATCCCGCACTTGATGACTGGTTAGTATCCTTTTGGAGGACCAAAATGTCTCAGTAAGGAGGCGTGATCCAAAATGGATCCATGAACCAAAATGGGTCTAGGAAGGCCTAAAAATCAAAGTTCTCGTAATCAGACAAAACTAGTGCCATTGCGTCCGTCTCGTCGCGTTGATTCTAACCATATAATTGTTTCCTAAAAAAGACATCGTATGCGAAAGTTATCACATTCTAACTGAAATCCCAATGAGGCACAAAGTCAAACTGGTCAAAGTCAATGATGACGTCAGTAGGTACGACATGTGATGTCATTATGATGTCATCATGATGACATGGCATCACCAGGAGGTGACACATGTCACTCATTTTTGTCACTTTTGGGTTGAGTTGGCACTGTACATATTTGACATGTGTCATTGTACGAATGACATGTGGCAGTCCATACAGTGACGTGGCCCAATGACAAGTGGACACGTGGCTATATAGATGAAAACTGGGCGTACGAAAGGATGACATGGCAGGTGACTGTGCAGTATGGATGACATGTGGCAGGTATGGCAGTACGACACGTGGCAGGTACGACAGACATGTGGTAGGTACGACGGTTACGTGGCAGTGTTGACTGGGAAGCTAACTGGGTCAATGCATTAGCAGTATGAGCCAATCCTAGGGTGACATGTGGGCCAATCAGACGACACCACGTGGCACCCCAAATTTTCCTAATGTTGGATGGGTAAAAGTTTGTTATAACCTCCTGGGAATTGAACCCGTGACCCCCGAGGGCGCTAGTGACTTCAGGGAGCATGCGAATCAGATGGGCTACCTGGTAGAGCTTAACCATACATGGAGGACTAATGTTTTAAGTTGAATGTGTTGGCGGATTAAGGGCAAGCCAACTTTAGCGAGGGGGGAATTGCTTAAAACATGGCACCCAACTTGCGACCAAGATCTAGGAACCCAAGGTCTAACCAACTAGGTGCATGTGGGAGGTTTGGGGCATGGCCATATGGCCCAAGCCACGAGACCAGGAGCCAGGACCGGAGGAGCCCAAATGCACCAGCCCAGCCCTCGGCCACATGGAGGGTGTGCATATGACCATGGGCCCTAAATTTGGGAGTTGCACCCAATTTTTCCCAAAATATGGGTTTTAAAACTATATAATATATATTTTTAGTGATTTTTCATCTTGTTTTGGGAGATTTTGGCCATTATTGGAGGATTTACAGCTCTTTTTGAGGCCAGATCTTGGGAGSAAGTTGGGAGGATGTTACCAACTTGAAGCCTATATAAACCAGAGGTTCTTGGCAGCCTTATACAGGTTCAGAGAAGGAGAATTGCTGAGGAGTTTGACAGTTAAAGCCATTTTTATGTAGGGAAGCTATTGAGGAGAACAACTTTGTGGGCCATTTCCGGGAGCTTCGTTCATCCGTTTTTAGTGTCGTCAATTGTGTCGGTTTCTTGAGATCTAGAAAAACACAGCCAGATCAGTTTATAATCCATTTGACATTTTTTTGGTGTACGCTTGAAGCTTTGAAAAGAAATAATAAATCCTTACCCACTGAGACAAAGGCCCAGAGATGTAGGCGATATTGCCGAACTCCGTTAACAATTTTGTTATTATAGTTTGCTGATTCTTTGTGTTCATATCTAGATCTGTATATCTTCTTATGGTTGCTATGATAAATGTTTAATTCTTCCTCTTTCTTCAAATTCCTAAATGGTTAATGAACTCATGCTTTAAAAACTCAACCATAGTCTTTAAAAAATCTTTTCGAATTAGAAACTCATTTAAGAGCCCGGGCTTGAGTTTTGATGAGGGTGAGAGAACCAGGTGATCCTTATATTGGAGAATATTATCCTGCCAAGTGTATCAAGTGGGAGGATTAGGGTCCTCCTGAAGCTGCTGAATTAATTTGGAGGTAGGTTGGTGCGTTAGCCACTCGTGGCACACTTCTTCAATCTAATCAGGGACCGGTAAGGATAAAGAAAAGAGGGAGCCGTCCTCTTCATGTTGTCTTGACAATGCATCTGTTACTATGTTATCTTTTCCCTTTTTGTAGATGATTTCATAATCATAACCCAACATTTTTTTCAACCACTTATTTTGTTTTGGGGATGATAGTCCCTGCTCCAAAAAATATTTCAAGCTATGGTGATCTATTTTAATATGAAAATGAAATCCCAAGAGATATGGTCATCGGGTGTGCACCGCATGGAGAATGGCCATAATTTATTTTTCATACGTAGATCATCCCAGATTGCGACCACTCAATGCTTGGCTAGTAAATGCCAAGGGTCAACCATCTTGGGTGAGCACTACACCTATATTCGTGCCAGAAGCATCTGATTCCAGAACAAAGGTTTTGTTGAAGTCAAGAGCTTCTAGGACCAGGGGTAGTGCACATGGCCCTCTTTAACTCTGTGAAGGCTTGCTCAACAACATGTTTCCAACGAACTACATTCTTCTTAAGGAGGTCACTCAAGGGCTTAGCAATTTTTCCATAATGGTTGACAAATTTCCTATAATAGCCGATGAGACCAAGAAAAACACTTATGCACTTTAAGGTCATTGGGCATGTTCATTCTTGCATAGATTGTATCTTTTTTGGGTCCACTTTTACCCCATCTCCATTGAAAATGTGCCCCAATTACTCCACTTCATTGGCGCCAATTGAAAATTTGGTATTTTTGACAAATAATTGGTTTTCCTACAGCAAGTGAAGGACTTTGTCCACATGAAGACGATGGCTATCCCAGGTGTGACTATAAATGAGGATGTCGTCAAAGAAAACCAAGAAAAACTTTTGAAGGTAAGGTTTTAATAGCTTATTCATGAGACTTTGGAAGGTGGATGGAGCATTGAAAAGGCTAAAAGCCATGACCAAGAATTCATAATGTCTCTCATGAGTTCTGAAAGCAGTCTTCGAAATATTTGTTTCCTTCATCTGGATTTGGTAATAACTGGAGGAAAGGGATAATTTGGTGAATACAAAGGCACCTTATAGTTCATCCAACAAATCATCAATGACAAGAATGGGAAATCTATCTTTGATGGTGAGTTTTTTCAGGGCACATGCGTTAAGTACCTTCTTTCTTTAAAACCATCACCACTGGGGATGATCAGAATCTGGACCAGGGGTCAAAATTTAGCTCAAAAATAAAATTTCTCGGAATTGCCTCAAAACGAATGAGTGCGTAGCCCTTGTCCTCATGAACCCAATGCAAATCATTTGGGTTCAAATGGATGTTGGATGAGAGAGATATCGCGTTTTGTTTGAATCGTCAAACAGGCAAAAAAAAAGGGAAGCTGACTATACAGTCCGTACGGATGCTGACGTGGCATGTCTGTACGATGATGTGGAATGAGGTGGCAGATGGTGATGTGGCATTCATTTATTGGCATATTTGGGCAAATCACGATGTGACATGTGGCATTCATTTATTGGCATATTTGGGCAAATCACGATGTGAGCCACGTGGCCCAGTCATGGGCTGCCACATGGCACCATTGTAATTGGTTGTTAGTTCAAAATATTATGGAGTCCTTGGGGATCGAACCTCGGACCTCCCCCAATGTTCAGCGCTTTGGTAATATGTGGGCTACCACTAGCCCACACAGTGGTCCTTGTAAAACATATGGGTTTAATTATATTTAAATTGAATTAAAGTGTGAGTTGGGGTGCGTCCGGGCTGGGGCTTAGCCCCAGCCCCCGGTCGCACACATTTATATACATATGACCCTTGTTACACAGAGACCGCGCCCCAGGTTTCAATGTTCATGTATGTGACCACGGATTTTTGGCACACACATTTAAAACGGTTAGCCTCGGTTTTATATATTCGCCCATATGACCCTTTGTCACGCGGAGTGCGCGCGGGGTTTGGATTTGGTTTAAATGGTTATGCAACCATATGTCGCCACTTGTCATTTATTCATTCTCCCTTGGAAACAGAGCCCATTTTTGCACTAGCACGCAGTCGTATGGAAGACCATATGCCCATGGTCTTGGTGGTTAGGGGCTGGGCGCGCCCTAACCGTTCGACAGTTTGACCGTTTTTGCGGTTACGTGCATGTGCTAGGTTTTATCACAATTTGGAGTGTGTGAGCTAGGTTGGGCACACAGAGGTGCGTTTTAGCGAACCAGAGACAACAAGCTTGAAGGAAGAGAATGGCAGAAAGCCTATCTTCTTCATTTTTTGGCCAAATGAGGTGCTAAAAAAGCCCAGCTAGGGGTTTTTGGACGTTATGAATCCATTGGAATTGTTTTCAAAGCCATTTGAAGACTTCTTTTGCAAGTTTTTAACCATTGAAGTTTCAGAGAGCTCCAGGGAGCTTGAAGCCCTCATTGATTGAGGTCATGCTCAGATGAGCCCATGTCTATTTTCTGTGATTGAATAATCATTTTTGGCTAATTATTATGCTCTGAACACATTGGGATAGGTTTCATATCCATTTGAGGAATTTACATGTGTTTTTTCCACAAAGAAGCTTAGGGAAGCTTAAGGCCACATGTAGAAGAGGTCATGCCCGGATGAGTCATGATCCGTTTTCAGAGTTCTATTAGTCATTTTTGGGGTTTTTGCGTATTCTGAACCTAATGGTATAGTCAGAAAATCCATTGGAGTTGAGCAACATCTTGTAAAAGAATCTTTGACAAATTAATCCCAAAGAGCCAAGTCCATTGATGGAGGCTCAAGGAGATGTAGCCCAGAGAGGGGTGAACTCCTTTATCATCTTGTTATTGTTGTGAGTTTAATGGTTAATTTGATGCAAGTTATGATTGTTGTGTATTTATTTAAATCACGTATTGAACCATTGAATAGAACATTTCCTCACACATAAATATTTAAAAGAAGCATGAACTTAACACATAATTTAACTTGCATATTTTAATACATGGAGAAAGGTCCTATAAAGTTTATTTTAATGAAGTAGAGGGTGCTTGCATAGCATAGCAAGTTATCCCACTATTTTCAGATCAGGGGAAGAATATGGGATAGTACTACGAAAAATTACTCCCACCTACAGTAACTCCCGTACCATCTTCTCTATTTAGTTTTTCTTAGCAAATGGATATCTGTAGGGACATAAACTGGGGGGTTGATTTCCCAGATGGAGAGGGATGTTATAATCATGCTCACCCCTGGAAGGAGGTAAGGCTATAGGAATATCAAATATATTGGGGTACTTGTTCAAGATGAGTTGCAGGCTAGGAGGAACTACCTGAGAGGCATGTTAAGTGACCTGGATGGCATTAAATTGAGCAATCACACCATGGGGGCCTTTCTTCGAGAGTTTTTCCATCCTATGAGAGTTGATGATTTCAGGAGAGCTCACTTAGAGACCCCTAAGAGTATAGGGGTGAGCTTCTTGGGTGAAGCTCATTTATAATTATTGATAATCCATTGTGATCGACCCCAGAGTGTGAAGCCATTCCACACCCAATACAATATCACAACCACCCGTGTAAATAGAGAACGTGTGGGTTTTCAAATGGTAATCACCCATTTGGAGTTTGAAATTCTCACAATGGTCCCCACACTTCATAGTACCACCATTATCGATGAGTATTTGAAAATTGGAAACAGGGTGGACAAAGCAGTGGATCTCATCAGTGAGACTGGGATGAATAAAATTATGGGTGCTACCACTATCAAACAACACCACAACCAACCTATTCTTAATGTATCTCTTGATCTTCAATGTTTGTGGGGTCGAAATACTTGAGAGTGCATGAAGAGAGATGATCAGGTTCATGGATTCCATCGGCATGACAAATGGATCTTCGACAGGATCACCTGGCTAAGCTGCCTCTTGGTCTGAAGCCTCATATGATGGGATGTTGTCATATGAAGAGGAAGTTGAGGCATCAATCTGGAAGAACTTTTGTTCTATACATCTATGCCCTGGTGCATACTTTTCATCACAATAGTTGCAAAGGCATTGCTTGCGACATTCCACCATTTCGGCGGGAGAGACCTTTTGGACCTTCAATGTTTGGGTCAGATCAGGTGTAGCCCCTAGGTGAGGACGGGTGGTAAATGGAGCCTTCAGGGATGGCGCCTAGAGGATAGTCTATGCTTCCCTGGATAATTGACATGCTTGCAACCATGTAGTAGGATGATGCATGTTCACATGAGCCTTGATAGCTTCTTTTATACCACTGATAAAACATTCAAGGTAAAATTCATTAGATAATCCCTCGGTATAGATAGCCAATTGTTCAAATGCCATGATGAATTCTATGAAAGATCCAGTTTTGCACAGCTTAGTGAGTCGGCCAAAAAATTGTGATTCCCTATCAAAACAGGCACAAACTGATTTGGAGAACATGTTCCAATTGGGAGGTCCTGGATAACATTTCTTATGCCACTTCTACCACTTCCACCATTCTTGATCCAAGTACAAAAACCCCTACATGGATTTTGGTTTCATCATCTCGAATATCCTGAAGGGAGAAGTATTTTTCCATTTTAGAAACCCACCCGGTTGGGTTGGAACCATCAAATTTATGTATGTCAACTTTTGGCACCTTATTCCAAGGTGGAGAACCCCAAGAGGAGAGGGAGGACTGAGTATGTTCATAATGAGAAGACTGGAGTTCTTCTAGGTTTGGCTCAAAATTCTTACCCCTAAAGAGTTGCACCAATTTTTCGACTTGTTGGTCAGGGGATGCGGTGAATTCATTGTGGAGGGAAGCCATGTTGTCAACAATTTGTTGTTTTAGGTGGGACATTCTATCCTCCAAGGTTTATTGGGACTAAGAGCGAGTGGTGGGCATGGTGAAGGATTAGGTATCAATGAAGGTGTTAGGATGGAAAAAATGGGCATAAAAATGATAGTTACCCAGGTGATCAGGACAAAGATAGGAATCCAATGGGATAGGTCTCAAGAAAGGCATCCCAGAAGGGGTTGGGTCCGCAGGGAAAAAAAGGATTAAAATTGAAGGGTACCATTGTGATTAGAATGAAGAGAGGAATGCAATGGGTTAGGTCACAAATAAGGGTGCTGAGGCGGAATGCCCAAATTCTTAACAGGACAAAAGATGTAGTAATTTTGCAACCCCAATGTAGAGGGAAAGGTTGCACTGCAATAGATCTTGTATTTTCTTTCTCTATTTTGTTCCCAAGGGTTAGGGTTTGTAGGAAATCTACAGTCAAGGGTTTTCCATGTGCTATATCTCTCTTATATATGTACGGGGTCCAACAGTAGTACTTGGCCCAATATCTCAGGGCACCAACTAAGGAGGCTAGATAGTACCCTTAGCCATACTACCCGACTACCCAAGTAATAGAGAGTCATTTCTTGAGTGTTCTTCTTGGTGACATTATAGAAGTCAAGTAGTCAATCAGTTTATCTACAGAGGACTTAAATATTCCTAGGCTAATACATATACATGTGTTGTCTAATGCACTACCACTCGAAGAGGTACCAACAGGGGTTACAAGGGTGACCAATAGATGTGTGCTTAAGAACTACTTGTATTTCCTGCATGTATGACTCCCCGACTACAGGTTTATGTGCGTAACAACATATATTTGTAGCTTAAAGATGCAGGAATATGTATCTACCCTAAAACAATTTATCCCACAAGTATTTCCCCAGAAAGAGCTTTAATACCACTTGCAATATTCCTTATACAATATATTATGCAGAACATAAAATATCTAGCAGGCAATGATAGACTAATAATGATATATCCAGAAAAATACCAAAAGAACACCAGAATAACACTAGAATAATCATCAGAAAGAGAAACTTTATTACGATAGCAATGTTCACCTGCCTCTTCGAGGGGGAAACCTCTAGCTGAGCAGAGATCTATTACAATAATATCCAAGGCAAGATATACAATGTCTCCTACTCTTATTTATACTAATTCTACATTCTAAAGAAACTTCTAGAGGAAGATCTTTCTAGAAGCAGAAGCTTCTATTAGGTCTTCTTACATTGAATTATTCTTCTTTATTTATTATGCCTTATTAACTAATGTCGACCCTTATTAAATAGAAAACATATCCTACTAACTAATGACCCATGGAGAGAGGTTAGGATCGGATCCTAACAATAGGGGCATGCAGTAGATGGAAGTATGGTTCAAGGATTCTCTCAGTTAGAGAGAATTGATGGTAGAATTTGAAAAGAAGGATCGTTAAGTCCTTTGCACCGAGTTGTAGGCCTTCGTGTTGAGTTGTAGTATTTTTACCAAGTTGTAGGCTTCATGTTGAGTTGTAGGCATTTGTTCCGAGTTGTAGGAATTTGTGTCGATTTGTAGGCTTCGTGCCGAGTTGTAGGCCTTTGTGCCAAGTTGTAGGTTTCATGCTGATTTGTAGGCCTTCTATCAAGTTGTAGGCTTTATGCCGAGCTATAGGCTACTCTAGTGAGATGGTATTGTATGTTGAGTTGTTGCTACACCAGTGAGACAATCTGTTATTCTAATGGCGTAGTCGAGAACCTGTATGGTTATGATGGTGTTTCTCATAATATGATCTAGGTGATCATGAGATAGCTTGTGTAGCTCTGGTGATGCTACCATTCTGCAAGACCATGTAGGTTTTTCCCATGCCGTGTGAGATGGATGGATAATGATGATAGTAATTATGATATTCACGACATGGGTGTAGCCATGGGTGATCACGTCATGCATGTGTATCCCATGAAAATTGTGGTGACACACACTACAAGGTGTAGCTCTAGTGGGTTGTGGCCCCTAGACGAGATTGACAAGTCCACATGGGTGTATCCATGTGTGACGTAATGATGCTACCAGTAGCATGGTATGTGTAACCATGATGAGAGGATCATGAACCTTTGACTATAATAGAATATTTTGGAAGAAAGAGAAAACCTAAACAAATGTGTGAAAACCATGGAAGACAAGTCAACTCAGCAGAATAAGTAATATTGAAGTATTATATGCAGAAAATGAAAGGTCGGCCCTGTTTGAAGAGACACTTGTTCACCTGGCTAGATTAGTATAAATAGAAGGCACTCCGGCCCATTTTTACACACACTCAGTCATCCAGAAGCAAGGCGCGAGTGTTGAGGAGGAGCTATAGTAGCTGTAGGTGTGCATTAATCCCTATTCAGTCTTTTGGTACTCTATCTTGTGCACTACCTCTAGATAAGGTGCACTACCCTGGTTTATATGTTGGTTCTAGTGAGGCTTCCCGAAATCATTCTTTTTGTCAAAGGTTAAGGTGCTTGGGGGTGGATTTGTGCCTATGGTTGGGTAGTAGTGGTGTAGCATTCCTTATGGTTAAATGAGCACAACATTCTATCACCAAGATGTATGTTCCCTGGTACCATTGTTTCCTCATTATTCTTCCTGCATAATCCTCTAGCATCAAGATGAACCCTATTCATCCTTATGGAATCATATGAAATCTATGGGAATAATCCAAAAATAGAGTCCATTGCACCCTCATCCATTCTATAAGTGTTTCCTCTGCCATCTAATTCCCATGGAATCAACTTGTTAGGGATAGACCATGATAATTTGTTATATGTTTTGGATACACATCCTCCTCTACCATCTTCACTTCTTTCTTCATTTTATTTACATGATGCCTTGATCTCTTCCCATAATTTTTGTTCCCCTCTTCCTTGCCTCTATTCTATTTCATCCCCAACTAACTTAAATCCTATAGAAGAATACTTCTTCCAATAAATACTAACCCTCCATACATAGCACCAAGGTTTGATTCTACCTACAACCCTTTAGTACATTGAA
>JASDQU010105859.1:4994-32722 GCA_032191745.1 Picea mariana
TAAGTTCTGTACATAATCTATGTTTGAGCACCAACTCAAAGTGAGGCTACTACCTCTGTTTTACAAGCTCCAACTTGTTGAGAGCACCAACTCTCTGGTTTCTCTAGCATTGACTGGATGGAAGAACCTACTACCACTTATACAAGCACCAACTTGTTTGAGAGCACCAACTCTCTAGCTTCTCTAGCACCCACTAGAAGGAAGCACCGACTCCCTGAGTTTTCCAGCACCGATTGGATGGAAGCAACTACTTCCACTTATACAAGCACCAACTTGCATATAGAAAACTCTCTGCTTTCCTAAGCACCACCCTACCACCCTATTTTCTAGCCACAACTAGATGAAAGCTACAACTCCCAATATTCAAGCACCAACTCGAATATTAGAGGACCACAATTCTCCCTAGAACCACCCTACCTCCCAGATTATAAATAAATGATTAAATAGCCAACAACACAAATAAATCAATTTTTACCACTTCTTCTCTGTTCTGTAAATCTGGTCTGCTTCTAACTGTTCTGCAATTCTTCTCTTCCTCTGTCTGTTTTGTAGTTCTTCTCTGCTTCAAGTTGTTCTACGATTCTTCTCTTGCTTCTATCTATTCCTCATCTATTACTCATCTCTGAGTTTTATCTCACACTGTGCATATTGTCGGTCTCACAATGCGCATACTGTAATTTTCCCTTTCTTACAGTTCAACTCATTTTTCATTTAGAATGACCAACTCCACATAGTCACTGCATGTTTCTTTTTATATTCTACAACCCCTTTGGTTACCCCTAAAATCCCTAGAACAACACTTCAGCAACTGAAACGCCAACTATCCAAGAACCATGATTCAATTCTCCTAACTGAATCGTAACTGAACAATTAATCATGAAGAGCAACAGTAGCCCTTTGATCAGATTTCCAAGTATCCAACATCGTTGGATTGCAAGCACAGGGTCTCGCATTGATTTCATCATTTCTCATTTCGGTATTTTGGAATTTTGGCATTCCTGTGGTGAAGAGTCTCAACACTCCAGGTCCCAATGCCTGAAATGGAGCCAGATCAACGGTCCACAAAACTTCATAATCTGATCCCTTATTTTCTTAATCGAATGGTTGATGGGATTTCGGCATTTTTTCCTTCGAGTCATTGTGACTCCAACATTATAAAATTCTTGATCACAAAATCTCCGAAGTGATTGGACGATTCACATAACCCACTGAGATGGACGTTTGATGGGATTTCGGAGTTTTGCCTTTCTATTTTTCGACACTCACAATAGTCCCTTTTGGCATTTCGAAGTTCGAGACTTCATGATGGTGGAGTTTTTGCTTTCTATGTAAAACCCCAAAATAGAAAGTTTTGATGTGAAGTAAACCTGCTGACATCACACGTGGATTGAAATGTGTCGAATATCTGCCACGTGTCACTTTGATTTGTGACTTACATGTGCAATGTTGAATCAACTTGACATTTGTCATTGCTTGACTGTGCCACATGTCCTTACCTGACGTGGTTTGCTGACGTGGTTTGGTGATGTGTCTGATTCAGGATTTCGAGGTTCACTACTTCAAAGGTTAAAGTTCCTTTGATCTTTGATTTCTCAGTCTGCGAAACTCTGAAATGGAGTCTTTGACATGCTCCGATCTTTTGTATTTCGTGATTTCATCATTCTTGTCGTGAGTGTCCTTGACACCTCCAACTCCCAGTATCCGAAACTCCAAAATGGAGATTAAGTCGTGGTTTCACATTTCACAATTTTCTGTCGTGAGTTGCTTCCTTGACTCCTGGATTTTACGCTTTAGATCTTGCCATGTGATCATCGTTGCACTGTTGGTCTTGCCACTTTCTCTTGTTCGTCATCGTCAGGCGGAGCTTGCCATCAATGACAAACAAATACTTTGCCTTTTGTCTACCTGTAATAAATATGCCAACATGTATGTCAATGATTCATGTGCTTCTAATTATATCGCATGACCTTTGCCGCTTTATCATGCAAATGAATGTATATCAATGATTCATGTGCTTCTAATTATATCACATGACCTTTGTTCATTATGCAAATGTCTTAAATATGTTTTAAGACATTGGTTAGAAAAGGAAATTACATAAGTTCACGTAAATTATACATTTTATTTATGTTTATAAATATGATATCCATGTTAATTACTATTAATTAACTAAATATATTATTAATATATTTAAAGAAACAAATAAAAATAAATTAAATATTCATTTTAATATATGCTAAATTAATTCAGAAATATTATAACATACAATTTCATTACATAAAAATTAAATAATGAAAATTACTTATATGTAAAACAATTAAAAAAACAAAAACAAATGCCCATAACAACAATCTCCAACAACCAAATCCACAACCAATAGTAGGATACTTAAGCGATATATTCTCAACTTATTTCCTTGACCATTAAGTTGAAGGTAGATCTAGCTTATCTCTATTAATTCATCTATTGAATTATCAAATGTGTAACCCCAAAAGTGTGGTTTTCATCTCTATATATGAGACAATCATGCTTATCAATGTAATAACAAATTATGTATGTAACCTTAAACAAAAAATAATACAATTCCTTAAAATTGTTCAAGTGAGTATATATATATGAACATTCACCTAACTCCTTCCCTTAATAAATCTATACTTAAATATATTTATTTATTAAATATTTACTTTAGGTATACATCTCCATTAAATATTTATTTTAATAAATATTTAATCAAAACTCTTAAAAAAAAACACACATAATAATATATTAGTACAAGTTTACCAATATAATATGTGCATGTGTGATCACCATGTGAAAGTTATACATACACATAATGCTAAACAATAAATCAATGTTTATGTTTCTAACTCTACATGTCTTTCTTAGTGAAAACTAAATACTCTACACAATGTACCGATAAGTTGCTACAAGATATTTTATTTAATGAATATAAGTACACACAAATTGAACACAATTAGGAAGCATGCAACTTCATACATAATTGTCCACCACTTTATTCATAGACTACCATTGATAGCCAACAATTATACCACACTTGGTGCATAAATGGTCTTGCTTTCCATGACATAGGTGTTGAGACTAGTATTTTATATGGTAAGCATCATGGTACGATGTTAAAAATCATCACATGTATCGACTGTAATAGGCATTAATATTGGTATTATAGACTTGAGAGTATATTGAACTTTGGTCATCTCACTATGATCTATGGTCCTTTCATCTCACAAGGCTTCATGGTCCAAGGCATCTTTCAAAACTCTATGACCTTATACATCACATAATTTTATATAGGCTATTATAGGACTATTGATCATATCCCCACGATCTGTAAACTATCGTGTATATTCCTTTCAAATAGTTCATCACAAAAGATCTTAAACTATTATGAAATGTTAGATTTTTGTAGTTTATTTCCTTAGATCCTACAAATTAGTTAATTACTATATTTTCTTGAATTTATGAAATTAATTGAATACGAAAAAATGAAAGTACACGAAAAATATACACACCATCCACACTCCTCGGGAACCCAACATGAGAGAAAATCCAACTAGAAGGTGAGGCCTATTCTCTGCTCTCTTTTCTCCAGCTATGAAAAGAAAATACAAAGAAAGAGGTACTCACTATGGAGTTTCCTTTGACACTATGGCCTAAAAAACTGCTATAGAAACTCCTACCTCCTCTATTATGCTTTGAAAAGTTACCATTCTTTGGATGCTCTACTCAACTATGGAACAAGTACAATATTAAATTGTGGAACCCCTTCTCCTCCTAGCAGCTCGATATCTAACATAGACAAATAATTTTCTAGGGTTGGGGTTTTGACTTCCTCAACACTCAATTGTTGATCAGTTTTGGACCTTATAGAATTTCCTTAAAAATACACTACGTGGATAGCCACACAAGTTTAAGTAATGAGGGATGATGTGGCATCCACTCATACCATGGTAGTCAACACAGTAGCTCAGCTTTCAAAATGCACAACTTTATCATATGAACTCCAATTGAGACAAGTTTTGCACCATTGAAAAGGTCTTGATGTGTAGAATATGGAATCATGCTCCAGTTTAGGTTTGGACAAAAAGAAATGCTACTTGATGCCTCAAAATGGATCTGAAATATCTGAGATAGTTTTTGGACCCCAATTTTCCAAATAGGCACCGACCGTTAAAATGAATCTAAAAGTTTATTCCTCCATTTGTTTCTACCAGAAATTATTAAGATATATGAAAACTTATATAATGATCCAATCTATATCATACATCCCCATTTAGGGAAGATTTTTGTCCCCAAAATATTTAGTAAATGAGGGGAGATTTTTTTTTCTCTACCTTCTCTCTAAAACACCATTTTTCTTTTCCTAGAAGTTGTCCTTTCAACCCAATATATCGAAGACCATGCTACATTTGTCTTTTGTTTCTATGCCTCTTTTCCAAAACTATGTTCTCTACCAAATTTTCCTAAGCATATCGTGCCAAGTCCTCTATGGTAGGTAGGACTTGCTCCTCCTCCTGATCCAACATGGAAGGCTCATAGAGTTTCAAATTATCTGCATTCACTATTGAGTAAATGCACATGTATGAAGTTAGACTGAGTTTTTAGGTGTTATCTCCCACCGTCCCCAATACATTGAAAGGGACATACTATAGAGCCTTGATATTCTTACTGGGACCCTATAGTCTTTCCTTATTTAGTTATAACCAAACCCCATCTCCCACTTTGAATGAATTCTCGGTTATGTGTTGTTCATGTCTAGCCTTATACTTTTCATATGAAGTTTTTAGTTTCTCCTATATCTGCAAATGAATCTACCTGATCTTATAAAAAAAAAATATCTCGATGCATATCCTATGAGGTCCTCCCTCACTCCCCGTTGATGTTCATATACAACATCCAATTGTGAAGGGTGAAAATATCCAAATCATGTTCCAAAATGTGACTTACCAATAGAAGTGTGGAATGTTAGTTTATAAGAGTGTTGTATATATATTATATTCTCATCATGGGTCTTTAGATTCTATTGATTGTAAGCCCTCAAAAGGTGCACCAAAGTCTTGTTGGCTAATTTTGTCTTCCGATCTATCTGTGGATGGAATGTTGTATATCTCTTCAAATTAGTATCCATCTTCTCCCATAATGTATTCCAAAATGCACTAAGAAATGCGGTATCCTTGTCTGAGATGATTCTCCTTAGTATCTCAAAGTGCACCCAAACCTAATAAAAGAACTTGTTTTTTCCTTATTTTCATTTGATGGTCTATTTACAGGGCATGAGAATTCACATATTGTTGAACCTATCAAATAAAACAAATAAATATTCATGTACCTTATTGGTTGTTGGTAAACCTCCCACAAAATCCATGGAAATGATTTCCTAAGGTTGAGTGGCTATAGGTAATGGATGGTATAGACATTTAATCATGTTACTCGGCTTCTTGGTACAACAAAGTATGTATCATTTAATATACTATGCTACATATTCTTTCATTATGGACCAATACATATACCTCTATAAGTTAGCAATCATCTTCACAACACCAAAAATCCCTGCAATCTTGGAGATGTGAGCCTCTCTAATAAGTTGAAGTATTTGATCTTTAGGAACACATAGCTTGTCTATATTATAGAGTAACCCCTTATGGATATGGTATTCATCCTTATTGTCACCTTCTTCTATATGAATTTGTCCCTATAGTTGGTGAAACACCTCTTTGAAGTCCTCATCTTTTGTGTATGCCTCTTTGTATGTATCATGGGTAAAAAAATCCATCTGCATGAGATTTACCTAATCTATAATATTCAATTTGGTTGGCCTTGAAATAATGTTTGTCAACTTATTAGTGTTTCCCTTATCATACTTGATGACTAGATGAGATTGCTACAAAAATCCCATCCACTTGCAATGTCTAGCTTGTTGAAGCTTTCTCTAGGCCTACAAAAACTACAGTGGTTGGTGATCTATGTTGATGATGGATTCATTTCACATTATATATTTCCTCAACTTCTTGACAAATTGAACCAAGCCATAAATTTCATTTTCATAGGTAGGTTAGTTGAGAAATTCCCCATGAAATATTTCATAATGATAGCATGTAGGCCTTGTAGCATCCCCATATCCTTGTTTGGAAATTCCACACAAAAATTCCAAAATCTGATACCAAACTCTGATATTAATTTAATTCATAAAAATACTATACAAATGTAGAGATTCATACAAAATAATAACATAATTATGTATGCATCTTACATAGGAAAACCCTATGAAAATAAATGCATAAATATTAACCCAACACATAAATTATCACACAATTGACACTTATCTTTGGTAATAAAAAAAACACCAAATATATGCAAACCTTACACGTTCCTCCTAGCCTTAGACCACACTAGTCATAAACTCTTAGAAATGGGTCACCCTTGATATGGGGCTAAAACTCCACCCAGGTAAAGGATTTATAACCAAGCTAAGATCTCTCTAAAAACATATAAATTAAACACATCTCTCAACTCAAACTAACAACCTACCATCCCTCATTCCACACATGCATGTCCCACCCTAGGAAGTGTTCCCCTTCTCTAATCAACAATCCTTCATCTAACCCACTTCCCTTCTAGGGCTTCAGCAACAGGTGAAATAAGAATTCTTAGAGCCCTTTAGCTACAATTTGGCACCTTGGGAAAACAATTCCCAGTAGTTCTCTTACCTAGAGAAAATGATCATGGGCCTGACAACCCTCTTATTCAATGTCCTATGGGCATGACTACCAACCTCTTCAGTTCAACTCCAAAGCTAACCATGGTCCTAGTACAAGTACATGTATGGGTACTAGTAGCATGAATGCACAAATGACAGTTGAGTGAGTGAAGGAATGATGATAGAATGATCAATGAATGAGCTAAATTTATTCAAAACATATGTGTATGTTCCCAACTTGAATATTTTCATGTTGGGAACTACATGGTCCATGCATGGGTTCACTCACATGATGATATGTCTCCTCATAGGGACTTAGGATAAAATGCGTTATCTCCTAATTTTCAATTTAACTTTCGAAATATTATTAAAATATTCCTTTTTGGCTAAAGCCCCCTTAGCTTATCCCTTTTTTCTAGACTCTTAGCCCCCTTTTCCCATTCTAGTGTAGTTCCCCCCCCCCATACTCTTTTACATGGTTGGTCTATATCAATGATATGTTTTCATTAAAAATTGAGTGTGATTATATTTACAAAAATAGGCTTGTTGGCCTTTCAACTTCTAGATCACTAGCCTAATAACCACATAGGAACTATGCCCTCAAAATACATATATACAAAGTAAATCTAACCTCCAAGTATCTTGGTTCACCATCTTATATGTACAATTACATTATAGTTACAATGGGGTTTAGCCTAGGGATATTACATTCCCCTCCCCCTTATTTATGCATTGTCCTTGGTGCATTATATACATATGTACAAAAACAAATTCACAAATATTAAAAAATATGTGGGTATTATGCCTACATAGAACCTTAATGTTCTCAGGTTGCATCCCCAGGACCATAACAAGTCCACTAGACCTTTGCGAGTCTTATTTATTGATTTTGGAGGAGCTTGACTTTCCAATCCAATATGCATACCAGTTGAACTCATAAGTATCCTTCTTGCTCCACCCGAATCACATTCCATTCAATGACATGATTAACATTATGTACATACTTTTTAAGTAAATACACATGGAATACATTATGAATACACATTGATGTAAGTAATGAAAGCATGTATGAAACTGGACCAATCCCCTCTAGGATTTCAAACAACCCACAATAATATGTTGTCAACTTTGAAAAATTTCTCATCTTTAGGGAACTTCTCTTGGCCTCTAATTTTAAGAACACATGGTCAACCACTTTAAATTATTTGTGAGTTCTCCATTCATTAACATAACTTTTTTGCATGCCTATCTTAGGAAGACTTTAAATTCTATTTTATTTTCACCATCTACTCTCCCATTTCCCCGAGTAATTCATGTCCAACCACTGCCATGTCCATTGGGTTTTCCCACCTCACTGGTGTGTTTCACTCTCTTCCATAAATTTCCTCAAATGGGATCATCTTTAGAGATGCTTGATACCCATTGTTATAAGAAAATTCCACCAAATGCAAATAATCCTTGCATTTGGATGGTTTATCCATCACATAGATCCTTAGCATATCTTCTATCACCTGATTCACCCTCTTTTCTTTTCCATATGACTATGGAATATAGATTGTGCTCAAGTTCAAATTGGTCCCAAATCCTTTCCAAAAATTTGATGTAAATTTTAGATTTCTTTCAGACACAAATGTCTTGGCTATACCATGTAGTCGAGTAATTTCTCTCATATAAATATTAGCAATGTTGGTTGCATTCTGAGTGAACTTTAATGGAATAAAGTGCGAAGATTTAGTAATTTTATCCACCACCACCATGATAAAATCATACTTCTTATTTAATCTAGGAAACATGGTCATGAAATACATTGTTACAACTGCTCATTTCCACTTAAGAATGAGAAAGGGCTATAGCAAACCAACTAGGTGTCTATTCTCATCCTTGACCTTTTGACATTCCAAACACTTTTCAATAAAATCAACAACCTCTCTCTTCATAGCTCGCCAATAATATTGGCTTTTGACAACTACAATAGTTTTTTGGTAACCTAGGTGCCCAACATAAGGCACATTATGCATTTCTTTTAAAATCAAATTTTCAATTCTTGAAAATTTGGCACATAAATTTTTCCTCTATACATGATAATTTCGTTCTCTTTTAACTCAAAATTCTCAATTTTCTAATGCAAAATACCTTGCCGTAATTTTTCCTTTAATTCCATTTATTGTAGGTATGATTTTACAACCTCTAAAAAAATTTCTTTCAAATCTGATATGTACATGTCAATGGTTGTAGAATGCATCTCATGTACTCTCTTGTTGAGTGCATCAATCACCTTGTAGCATAGATCCTTTGATGCTCCTTTAATATCCTTGATTCATGGCATACCACATGTCCATTCTCACTAACAACTCCACCAAGTTCTTCTTTACACACATCAATGCATATAATGAAGTATCCATTTGGATCCACAATATTTAATATTGGAGCACTTGCTAGTAAATGTTTCAAGCATTGGAAACTTATTTCACAATCTAATATCCACTTAAACTTCACATGTTTATTTTGCAAGGAAATGATTGGGTGTGCAATATTTGAGAATCCTTCATTAAATCTTCTGTAGTAACCTGCAAGTCTCATGAATGATATGACCTCAGAGAAATTCCTTGGTGTCAGCCACCCTTCAATGGATTTTGTCTTCTCCGTGTCCACTGCTATCCCTTCCTATGAAATAATTACTCCGAAAGGCGTACACCTATAAACAATGAGCACATTTAATAGGTTTATAGTGCTTAATCAGTTTTGTATGGACACGATTAAATATTGATGGAATATTCTTAGTCGTCCCAATAAATCAATGGTTGTGATTTCAATCACTAACTTCCTCACTATTATAAATACATCCGTTTACATGTTCATTTTTTAACTTTTACTTAATCATATTTAAAATTTACTATGACGGCTAACTAATTGCTACGTCTCAGTGAATAGCGTTTCATTTTCTGGGCCAGCCTAAATAGACTAAACAATATTGTCGATGATGGGAATCCGAGGTAGAGCAGCCAGGAGCTCTTTCACGGTCCCGCAGTTTACAAGAGCGCAAGAAATAACAGTAGCTGGTGGGGGGAAAAGCCAAGAAATAAATTAGTGCATATCTGCAGTAGTTCTTTGTGCCCAATATTTCATGAAGTCATGGACGAGATAATCCGATGAGAGCTGCAGAAGCAGGCTTCAGAAGTGATTTTCCATGCCGTCCATGGTGAATATTGAAGTACGGTTACAGACTATGAGTACCGTTGTTGTAATTCATCTGAAAGATCTTTTTAATTTTAGAACATTTTCATATTATTTTACATTCCAAAAAGACTAACAAATTTTTAAAAGTACACTTCAAAATTAAAAATAAAACCACTATATTTTTATCACATATTTACTTTATTAGTTTATTTACTCCTAGATCGTTTCATTTTCATTTTCTGGGCTAGCTCAAATCTTTCGGCATTCACCAGCCATGGGTTTGAGGCTGTGCTAGTATTCCCTAAGTAACACATTTGTCATTTGTAGAATGAGAACTTGCTCAAATTTGATAATAGTTGATGTTATCTCAATACATGTAGCACCATCCTCAAGTGTTTCTCATGTTTGTCTTCAGATTTTGAGTAAATAAGTATGTCATCTAAAAATAAAATGACAAACGTATCCAAGTATCCTATGAAAATTCCATTCATTAAACAAATGAAGACAATCAATGCATTTGATAACCCAAGTGGAACCACTCTGAACTCATAATGGTCATACCTCGTTATGAAGGAAGTCTTTCTAATGTCTTCTTACTTAATTCTTACCTGGTGATAACTTGACCTGAGATAAATCTTAGAGAATACATTGGCATATTTCAGCTAATCAAAGAGATCTTTTATTCTTGAAAAATGATACTTTTTCTTCACAAGTACCTTGTTCAACTGCTTGAAGTTAATGCAAAGCCTCAAGGTTCCATCATTTTTCTTAATAAATTAACACTAGGGCACCCCAAGATGACACACTTGGACATATATAGGTCCCTTCTTCAAAAGTTCCTCCTGCTAGATTTTCAACTTCTTCAACTCCGATGTAGTCATCCTATAAGGAGTCTTGGATACTAGGTTTCTCTAGGCATCAACTTTATAGAGAAATCAATATCTCTCTTGGGTGGTAGCCCTGATATTTTTTTAAATACATCTTCAAATTCTTTTAGAACTACATAATATTCAATACTCGGTACTTTATCCTTAGGTTCCTCATCCATATGTTCTACAAATACTTGACATCCTTTCCTAAAGTTTTTCTTTAGTTGCAAGGTTGAAACTTCTCTGATGGTTACTGCTCTTTGAATACACTGAAATGACCTTAGGTTTCCTTCTTCATCCAAGTATGTAAAAGACTTATAATAACATTCTATAACAACATGATGTTGGTCCAACTGATATATATCGATTAGGAAGTCATATGAACCAAAATGTAAGATATTCAAATATTCCCTTTGTTCCTAATCCATTTATGTCCATTGGGCATGAATTAACCATCTCATTAATCTTGATTTTAGCTCATGTAGCTAGCTGCACCATCCATGGTTTACCAAGATTACTTCTTAGCAAATGAAATCTTTCTGGCATATTAGGATCTAGATAACTATGAATAGCTCCTAAATCAATCAAAATAGCAATGGGTTCGTTGTTGATCTTACCTTCCACTTCAATCATATGTAATTGAAACTCAACTTTCTTGTTATCTAGAGATGCATATATCCTAGGTACATTTCTACCCATGTCTTCCATTGTTTGATATTTTTGTACATTGTGGACAGTCCTCACTTTTTCACCTCTATGAGGGAAATCTATGTAAATATTATCACCCTCACAACCCCAACATGGAATAGGTGGTTTCCTTGTTCTTTGCCCCATTGTCTCAATCATATTGGGTTAATTAGGAGCTCGCTATCCTTGAGAATTATTTCAGAAGAATGGTGGCTTTGTACCCTTCCTCCTATATTCCATATTTCTCTTCTTCTTATCTTCCCACGCCTTTTGGAAAGTTGGTATTCCTCTATGTTGGTCATAAAGGAATTTGTCTCTCCATATGGTTTCCTCTAATGTCTTGGGATCATCACATTGTATCGTGTCGTTGAAAATGATGGAAACCCACTCAGGTACCTATGAATCTTAACTTGTTCATCCTTGATGAAAGAAAAATATTTTAGCATCTCTAAGAAGCTCCTTTCATATTCATCTATGGTCATACTCCAAAGCTTGAGTTGAAATAAATACTTCATCTTCTTATCATAGTATTGGTTGGTTAATTACTGCTTTTGAAAATATCTTTTAAATTATGTCCAAGTAACATTTTTCTCATCAATGTGTTGCACTTGCACAAAGTGATCCCACCACATTGATGCTTTCCTTTGAGTTGATATATGACAATTATTCCCTCTTCGTTTGAAGAATAATTATGAAACTGGAAATAATTTCTCATGCCCAAAAACCATGTCTCATCATCCTTATCCTTATTGTGTTTTCCATCAAATGTAGGTGGTTTTATTTTATTTGTTTCTCCTTGTAGTGCATCCACTCAATACTTATTCTTATTCTTCTTGACATGGGATGGAATTGAACTACTGTACATTCTCCTAGTTGAATACCTTGGGGAGTGATGGTGATGTCTACCATCACTTCTGGTTCTTCTCCTCTCATCATGAGACTACTAACTCCCTAATTTTCTTGACTCAATCTCTGTATCCATCTTCTTCTCTATTCTTTCCAAGCTTTGCATTAACTTGATGTTAAATCCTTCTTGCTTCTCCTTGGTTTTCATAAGATTCTCGTTATCAGTTTTATAACTTTGGACATCCTTTTCCAAAATTTTTATGGTTTCTACCAAGCTCATGCTCTCTTCCTTTCTGTCTTCTTCATGCCCATTGGATTCTGTTAATGCAGCATCGACGCCCATACCAAATATTTTCCGTTCATCTTCATAATTGTAATTTTCTTGGGCATCATCAATGTCTTGGTTTACTGATCTTCGTATTGAATTCTACTTATGTCAAATTATGTTCTTGGTTCTGAAAAATGTGTATGAAACAATATTTGTAAGAATACAAGATTTTAATAAATCCATCATTTATACAACATTTTGTTCTTCAAAATTTTATTAGAAATAATTTATTTATGATTTCTTCAGAATTCTTAATATCTTTTTTTTATACATTCTTGAATGAATACACGGATTTCGATGTCCAAAAATCCTCATATCCTCTTTCAAAATATTTGAGCAAGAATACTATTAATGGCATGACAGTGAAGAGAATTTCATTAGCTCGATCATCCTAGCTTCGATGCTCAACAACCGTCCATTTATCTTTGAATTAGATATTGACCATTAAAATATTTCACCATGGGTCTAAGGTATTCATTTCTTCCCTTCAAAGTTATACAACCTCCAAAATACACTCTCATGTCCGGTCACCCTTACCTTGATCCCATACATAGAAACTTTTATTAAATTTATTGTGGCTTCATGAGTCCATTTCATTCATGTTATAACTTTTTCCTTCTCCAAAAGGCACCATGGTGTTCAAATGTATCCATTATACACCAATAATTATTCAAATTTTGAAATTTCACTACAGGCTTAGGTGATCCCATATTTCTTTTACTCTTAGAATTCCATTCACCCATCTGCCCAACCGATTATTAGGACTTAGCCAATTTTACACTTCTTACAGTGGGTTCGTGAGTTCGTAGGGATACCATACCTCTTTCCATACCTCAGATTCTCTCTGCACTCCACGATAACTTAACACTTAGACAAATTCCAAGATTTGATCGTGGTTTCGTGGGGCTGACAGTAGGTCTGCCACATGGCTCTAGATCACCTGCCAACTTTCATTCCATCCAACATGTACCTTCCACCATGAAAGTACACATCTTTCTTCTACCACATCAATTGACACGTGGTCTCCACGTTATGGCGATGTGATTGTATGGAAAAATGACCAAATTTTTCTGATTTTGCTTACATCAAAAATCACCCAAATTCAAAATTTATTTCTTGTATTGCCATTAAAATTTGGAGATTTTATTTCTTGGTTCATTTCTTGCATTATTCATGAATTCTCCAAGAATTTCCACCGCAAAATTAGGGACTTTTGACCAATTTTTATCATGGGCATTCTGCAATTACTTCTGTACAACCAAATTGAGCTTGATACAACCAAATTGGGGTATGTACATATGAAATCGAACCCCTAATCTTGAAATTCACCTCTTGCACATGGAATTCGTCCTGAATTACTTTGCGAAAATTGGGGATTTTTCCCAATTTCACCTTGATTTTGTCATGGGCACCATGGTCACTCTATAACATCAACTTTCGCCCATCTACATGCCCAAACATGCTAAATTAGGGACTAAATTTGCTTATAATTAATTAATGGGTTTATTTCTTCTAAATTATTTGCAAAAATCCTTTAATTTCACAAAAATAATTTTATTGAACAATTTGTAGACATCTCACATTCTTTCAAACAATTTGTCTACATAGTTTTCATTCTCAGTCTTGCACTTTTTTATTCGTCCCATATATGCCTTGTATGGAATCTGGATCTCTCATACCACATTGTAGCATCCCCAAGTCCCTACTGGGAAATGCCACCTGAAAATTCCAAAATCTAATACCAAATTTTGATACTGATTTAATTCATAAAAATACTCTGCAAATGTAAAGATTCATACAAAATAATAATAGAAATATACATGCATCTTACAAAGGAAAAAATCATGAAAATAAATGCATAACTATTAACACAACACATAAATTATCACACATTTGACACTTATATTTGATAAAAAGAACACCAAATGCATGCATACCTTCCACATTCCTCCCAACCGAACACCATGGTCCTCATAAATTCTCAGCAGTGGGTCACCTCTGAGTTGGGGCTAAAAATCCACCTGGGTAAAGGATTTGAGTTGGCACATGTGTCTAAAGTCTCTCTAAGAACATATAGACTTACCCACAGGTGCCAACTCAAACTAGCAACCTATAGTCCCACATTCCCCAAATGTCTATCCCACTCGAGGAGGTGTTCTCCTTTTCTGCTGAAAATTCCTTCGACTACCCCACTTCCCTTCTTGGGCTTCAACAACAAGCCGGAAAGGAAGTCTCAGAGCCCTATAGTTGCAGACTGACACCTTGGTAAAAGAATTCCCAACAGTTCTCTCACCTGGAGAGAATGATCATGGGCATGACAACCTGCTTCTTCAATGTCCTACGGGCCTAACTACCCACTTCTTCAATGTCCCGCAGGCCTAACTACCCGCATCTTCAGTTCAGCTCCAAAGCTAACAATGGTCCTGTTACAGGTACACGTACAAGTGCTAGCCGCATGAAGGTATGTATGACAGCTGAGTGAGTGAAGCAGTGATAATTAAATGAATGATGAATGAGCTAAAGTCCTCCAAATTTATGTCCATGCTCTCAACTTGACACTTTTCATGTTAGGAACTACACGGGCCACACATGGGGTCCCTCACATGGTGATATGTCTCCTCATAGGGACTTAGGACAAAATTCATTATCCCCTACTTTTGAATTTAACTTTAGCAATATAGTTAAAATATTCCTTTTTGGCTTAACACCCCTTAGCTTAGCCCCTTTTTCTAGACTCTTAGCCCTCTTTTCCCATTCTACTAGAGTTTATCCCCCCCATACTCGTTTACATGGTTGTTCTGCAGTATTGATGTGTTTTCATTTAAAATTGAGTGTGATTGTATTTACAAAAATAAGATCGCTTCCCTTTCATCTTCTTTCTCACCAACCTAATAACCGCATAGGAAATATGGCCTCAAAATACATATACATAAAGGCACTCTAACCTCCAATTATCCTGGCTCACTAGCCTATATGATCAATTACATTATATTTACAATGGGGTTCGTCCTAGGGGTATTACATGCCTTCCTCCTTACGTCAAAACTACTCCCATGACATACCCACTTGCATCTGTCTCCACTTCAAAATCCTTTTTCAGGTTTTGTAATGCGAGAACTAGCGCTTGACTGATATTTCTTTTCATATCATCAAAATCCTTTTGTTGATTCTTTCCCCGCTAGAAAATCTTACCACTCGTTATGGTGTGGAGTGGTGCAACTACCATCTAAAAATGAAGCTATAAAATTTTGCAAGCTTACCATAATACCCCAACAAAGCTCATAAATTTATTGATAGTTGTAGGAATTGGGTATTTCATGATGGCATCCATCTTTGTGAGATCTATTTTGATTTTCCCTCCACTACTCCCATACCGCAAAATCACCAATGACTATTGAGCAAACTCACATTTCTTAAGGTTAAGTAGTACGTAGTGCTTTTTAAGGGTTTCTAACACCTGCATAAGATGTGATATGTGCTCTTCCTAGGTAGAGATATAAACCAATATATCAACCAAATACACTATAACAAATAAATCTAAATATGGGTGTAATACATCACTCATGTCAGTGTCATAAATGTTGTTGGTGCATTACATAAGACAAATGACATTGTTGATGCCGAAACTAGGATGTTTTGAAACCAACATCTCAACCTCCTGGTCGGCTAAACCAATAAGAGACAAGAATGGTCACCCTATTTTATAGCCTTGACATAAAGCATATTAAACCTTAACAACATAGAAGTCTAAGCATAAATCTTGTATTTATCACTTTGTAATATTTGATTTTTAAAGTGTTTTATAACTTATATTATTTTGTATTTGCTTTTTGTAGGCGAAATATGATACTAAATAAAGTTAGTATGAGTATGTAATTGCAAAACTTGAAAGAAAATTAAACTCACTAAATATTAAGTTAAAAAAACCCCTTATGTTAAAAGAATAAAATCATTATTACATGATTTTTGCGATTCTGAATTTACCATAAAAATTAAAAGATTAAAATCATTATGGTATGTTTTTTGAAATTATAATTTTTTATATATATTGAGTAGCTTTATAAAGATTTTAATAAATTTATTTTTATTTATGAAATATAAATTAAAACAAAAATAAATGTAACAACAAAATATAAATTTTAAAGTGAAATGTTAAATGAAAATAAAATAAAGAATTAATGTGAAACTTAAACAAACTAAAATTAAATTAATTATTAAAAGAAGAGATTATATATAATACAAGAATTTAGTATTTTAAAGTGAAATGTTAAATGAAAATAAAATAAAGAATTAATGTGAAACTTAAACAAACTAAAATTAAATTAATTATCAAAAGAAGAGATTATATATAATACAAGAATTTAGTATTTTAAAGTGAAATGTTAAATGAAAATAAAATAAAGAATTAATTTCAAACTTAAACCAACTAAAATTAAATTAATTATCAAAAGAAGAGATTATTTTTTGTGTTGTGAAAATTAAAAGGAAAGAAATAAACACTAAAGAGAGAAATATATTTCAGAGCTCATAAGACTTTCATTTTTATTGTACTTAAATGAAACTTTCCACATATTTTCTTGGATTCTTTCAAGTCCTTGGGTAAACATGAACTTTGGTTCATGTCTTTAGCCATTCTAAATGGTATCAACTTCATTACAATAGAACAGTGAAGAATGAAAAAAAAATAAAAAAAATGAACGTGACATGGAATAAAACAATGATCATGAAAACCCTGCTCAAAAGGAATAAAGTATAAATGACAAAATGAAAAAAGAAAATCTCCCAAAACTGCTAACTTCTTGCATATCAATTAGGGTTGCTGGCTGAACCACTTTTTTTTCTTCATAAAATAAATTTTCCAAAATTATCATTACTTGACACGTTTTATTTATGTTTGTGTCTATGACACTGGATAAAATTTAAATAAGCCCCACTCCTTTTTCTTTTTTTTCATATGTTTTAAATGTGAGAGCGTATTTTCCTTATTAACAAATAACCTTGTAATAATGTAGCTTCTTGCCATTAAGTGGGTGAAAAGTCCTTCCCATGTGATTTGTTGAAACAAATTCCCATGAGAATCTCGCAATGTTTTTATAGCATCAACTACTCTAGTTGACAATTCAACTTGTTTCATATCAACCAACACAGTCATGAGTCTAAATCCTTGCTGGTCATTCTTATTATTGATAATTGCAGCACTTACTGTCCTCTTTATTAAGATATCTGTTTAGATATCTGTTTAGGTCGACATCAATTTGGAAAGCGCAACAAGGTTGATGAGACATTCTCTTGAGTACTCTCAAATTGTTGCCGGTTATTAGCATGTATCTTTTGATTAACTACACCGTAATTTTTTCCTTCAACACCTATCAAATTGTTGTTGGTCATTAGCATGTTTCTTTGGATGAACTACACAGTAATTTTTTCCTTCAACACCGGTGCCATCATAGTTACCAAATTTGGCCAAATCGTGTTGAAGAATTCAAAAATTCGAAAATTCTGTTCGATTCGTCCACACAAATACGTTAAATTCGATTCCAATGGGGTAAGATTGCATGGTTGGACGCTTCACGGAAAACGACGAGTGCCTTGGATGTGAAACGCGATAACTGATCCCAGCATAATATCTCTATAAAGTGTGATTATGGTTTGTTTCCAACAAGAGTATAGAGTCAAATGCAATTCCTCTCTGTGTTTCGAAACGGCTAGATGGAAATCTCACTGTGCATGATCGATATTGGTCCACCATTTCAAATCCGATCCATAGGAAAACGCCTAACCTATAGCACTTAACATATTTAGGTGCGCTCAATGACACATCAGGTAAGTAAATGGCACGATGAACAGTGCGAAATCAATGCCAAGAGATTTTGGTGGGTATTCGTTTTTGTAGACATTTTTGACGTGAAATGAATTCCAACGGGCATTTAGTTAATTGGTTACTTGAACCCGCAACAGAAAATTGGCACAAAGTAAAGTGCCATCATACCAGGTTATACAGAAAATTGGCACAAAGTAAAGTTCCATCATACCAGGTTATACAGAAAAATGGCCCAAAGTAAAATGCCATCATACCATTTTATATGAGCAGTTTCGGGCAGGGGAGATGGATCATACAAGGTTTTATGAGTAAATTCTGGCCAGGGATATGGAGCAGGAGAGATAATATCATTGCCTAGTCCTGATCGATCTGGTTGTTATCAGGTTCCTTGACCTCTCTTCCTTCCTTTACTGAATTAAGAAGCTCTACTTTGAGGTTACTCAGTAATCTGCGGCACAAGGAGGTGTTTTGCCTTACATACATTGTTCCCTTGTTAGCATAGAGAGATGGTGGTGGGTGATATAGACAGTTGGGGTAAGCTGGGAAAAGTAGTGGAATCCATATATAGGCCATGAAAAAAATAGGCCCTGTGCATCCATCGGGGTCGTCCAACAAAAGAATAAGAAAAACATTCTGAATCAGAGTTAAAAGAAGGAAAGGTAGGATTTATACAACATTGATGAAAATCAGAGATTGACTCTGTGTTTGTCTCTGTTTCTGTCTTGACAGATTTATACAACATTAGTTATAAGAACAACATTTCTTATAAATAGAAAAATCAATCCAGCCAAGGAAAACATAAAAAAAAAATTAATATGTTTTTGTATTTGTAAAATATATACTCCCAAATATTGGATTTTAGGCTGTATTCTTTCCAGTATAGAATCTAATCCGAATTCGAACTTGGTACATATGGTCTACATCCCTAAGACTTATATTGTTCTTGTCATGGTTTCCTTCGTGTCTAGCCTGGAGTGATCCCATGAGAAGTCATAATATCTTGGATGGTTGACAGCCCAATGGGAACATAACGAAACAAGCAATGTATGCATACTTGTCGCTGACAAGTATACTCACCAACCCAGAGATCTTCGTATGGACCAACAGCGTCCTGTGCTTTGCAATTATCTCCCTCTTTGGTTCTAAGTAATTTGAAAATTCTTTTCATTTATGTCCGTCATGTTATTCTTTTCAATTATGTCCGTCATGTTATAACACAGCATTGTTTTTGAAATGCGTTAGTGAGCTGTTTTATGAAATGATTTTTTTAATGTAGAAATAGATTCAATATGCTGAAAAATTTAGAAGATATTTTACAGAAATAATCACTTAAATTTATTAATCCAACAATTTGTCCTCAAATTTGAAACAAATATTCCAAAAAAATTCTTCATTTCATTTTTTATTTTTTAAATATTATGTATTCCATGCTCCATTTATAAATAAATAATGATCAATGTCCGTGCAATATATAGGTCGTGATCTTAACCTTGAAGATCGGAACGAGAAAATCATAATCACCAAATGACAAATATAAGCTGCTACAGTGCTTCTTATCAGAACAGATTAGTATTTTAACTATATGACAACGAGAATTAATCAATGGTGAAGAAATGCAAATGATGTTCATGAGGTAGCGCTTCCTTGATGTTCTCAAGCCGGATGAAAACCTTTTGTGAATATTGTCATCACAGCACTCTTCAATCAACTCGTTCAGTTTTGCACGGAAGAGTGATCAATCTCCTCTCACTGATGTGAAAGAGGTACGCCACGTAAACTAACTCTGCGGCCTTGATGTAACTCCCTCAAGTGCAAACAGTACGGTACCTACAGGAGCTTGAGAGCACAAACAATAACAGCAGCACATCTACATGTCACAAGATCACTGCGATAACGGTCGTTCTTAGAATCCCGAAGCCATCTAAAGTCGATATTGTTTCTCCTTAAGTTTTCCTACAGGATCAGAATCAACGTCCTCAGGCTTCCAGTGAAGCCAAAACTTGCATCGTCCATAGAAGCTCCCTTTGAAGCCCAACAATTTCTAGTTAAAAAAACGTAGGAAACTTGCGACATTGGTTTATTCTGCCTCAGTGTTATACCCTTTCGTTCTGCCCATAATGTCACGTGGCACCATTGTAATCGTATACCTTCCTTTCTCCCATTTTATTTCCTCGTAGTTCCACCATATCTTGGTTCATTCCAAAACAAGTCTGGTGGCTTAAAGGTAGCAAAGGATGCACCGTCCACTCATTAGTTTTATCACCTGGTCTCTTTTTTTGTGTTTGCTTCGATTATCCTTCTCTTGAAATAAGTAGATTATCCATGAAGATTGCCAAGCTTTACAACATGGAATAATTGCAAAAATCATAAAGCTTATATATACCACATATTTCAAGAGTTTCGATACTCAAGCTTTTCAAATTATTCCATTTAAGAGCTCCCTGTAACGATTGTTCTTTGCCATGTATCCATTACTACGCCTTCTAATGGAATATGATGATCCTTAAACGATATAACCAGCTTCTTTTATATAATAAAAGGAACATGGCAGACATAATAATGTGGTATAATCTTTATGTCACAATTAAAATATTTGAAGAGAGACCCGGAAGAAATGTTTTAGAAAGTGGTTAAAATATGACATGGCATTAATGAGAAGTAAGCATGATAATATAATAAATATCTAATAATATATTCATTTTGAAGATTTAGTATGGCATGGAAAAAGTGTTAAGGTTATAATTCAAAGTTATGGTAATAATGTCATATTTAGAAAAAGAGAAAAAGAGAGGCATGAGAAAAGTTAAGAAGTTGAGAAATGAAAAAATAGGTCTTTTTAAGTGATAGGTAGAGAACCATGAAAATTCCATCTAGTACCATGTTAATCTTGCCAACAACTTGTAATGAACTTCTTTTTATTTGAATAAACCTTTCCAATAAAATATAATGATTGCCCATGGCCATTAGTTAACCAATACATGTCATAAATTCTAGAATATTCTTGAATGTAGAAATATTTGAAGACATCATCAAACCATCAAGGCACTCACTAGAAGGGAGAATTTTAAAATGTGTAGCAACTTAGTGGAAATGAGCAAGAACTTTGTGTAAACATGTGAATTGAGCAGAAGAAGCCTCAAATACTTTGTCGAGTGAGAACTATTGACCAAAATGGTGGTCAACATACATGACTAACCATTCATATAGATCTTTCCTTGTCTTAAAGGAGTCTTCTAGGTGTTTTCTTCTTCGACACTTACCTTGTCGTATCATGATTTCAGATCCAACTTGGTGAAGTACTTTGAGTGCTGCAATTGATGTAACTAATCATCGATCCTAGGTAGAGGGAACCAATTCTTGAGTGTAATATTTTTTAAATCTCTATAATTGATACACATCCGCCAATTCCAATCCTTCTTTGGTAATATAATAATAGGTAACCCACAAGGTGAGGTGATTAGTCAAATTACTCCTTACTCCACTAGCTGCTACAACTGCTTCTTCACTTTATTTTCTTCCAAAATGAATTGTTTATAAAACCCAATGTTTGACAATGGGGATTATGTTAATAACTGTATTTTGTTCTCCACTTCCCTCTTGGGTGGTATCCCTTTAGGCTCCTTGAACAATCCTCTATATTCCTATAACAACTCCTCCAATTGATGTTTCCAATAATTAGTATACTCCTTCAGGGATGCCTTTACCTTTATCAACTCATCATCAAACTAATTTTCTCTTAACAAAAGTAAAACATATTTCTTATTGGAACTAATCAACTTCTTATCTTGGTTGGCACTTACTGGTGAGATCTTCGATTTACCTTTGTGTTCATTGATTGTGTAGGACTTCCCATCCTTGATCAAGCAGTACTGGTTGGATTACCACATGATATTGCATCCTTGATATACATGTAGGGTCTCCCAAACACTAAACCTCACACATCCATGGGTACTACATCCAACCCCACTTCATCAATAAAGTATGCACTCAGAAAAAATTTGTTCTTGCATTGTTTTGTTACCTTGATCTCTGCATCCTTGTTTACCCAACCCAATGGATAGGGCATAGGTTGATTATAAACCTCCAATCGAATTTTGTTGACCAAATCCACTACTATGATATTATCCTATGAACCGAAGTTGAACAAAGCATTTATCTTGGTCCTCTTGACTTGGATCTTGATGTGGAAGAATTTGGTCATCAACTTCTCTTCTTGGTGATGAAGGCTACTTAGATTCACCTCCTTCTGCACCGATGTGTAGATAACTTTTCATCCACATTGAAACTTCTTTGGACCTAATTTCTTGAATCCATGGCTAGAATATTATTCTTTCTTTGAATCCTTCTTACAATTCTTTGGGTTCAACTCTGGATGTAGTTTCCAACAATTTTCCTTTGTGTGACGTTCAATATTGCAATGGTTACAATGGTTACTAGGATCCTTGCACTGATTTGTAGTGGCTTCCATCTTAGTAGAATTTTTTTCTGAATAAAATTGTGTTAGAGGTTTTGAAGCATCCAATGTTTCAAGTGGACATTCCACCCATCAACAGGGACATAAGAAGCCAATATGATTAGAAAAGAGTGAGGAATCTTGTTTGTATAGAAGAAGTATGGCCAGTAATCCTTACAGGAGAGAGGAAAGATAACACACAGAAATTGTAAAATTAATAAATTAATATAGGAAGTTGTTGAGATTAGGTATTTAATGAAGGATTAGGGATTTAAAGGATAATAAGAGTGGTGGTGAAAGATGATGGAGAAAGTAATAAAATAATAGAAGTGGTCATTGATATTAGGTATTCAATGATGACAAGATAACAAATAGGCATGGAAGAATTAATAAATTAGTAAAATTAATGAAAGTTGAGATTAGGTATTTAATAAATGAATAACAAAAGGGAGAGTTTGGTGGGATAATAAAAGAGGTGATATAAAAAGGGGGGAACACGATAATAATAATGCAATGAAGTAAGGAAGAAAAAAATGTAAATACAAGATTAAGGAAAAAACCATTGGGAATCATAGAAGGTTAATAAATAATTGATGAGAATGATGATCAAGTGAGTTGTTGTGGTAAATTAATGACAAAATAAAATATTTCATTAATTAAATAAGGGTGACATTAGAATATAGTTAAAGTAAAAAGAGTTTGGGAACCAAAGTCACATGGTTTTATTAATTAAGAGAGAAAAAGAAAATATGAAAATAATAATAATATGGATAACCAAAATAGGTTGACCAATGAAAAGAATGAGATAGGTGAAAAAGAGAAAATATGCAAATATAGGAGTAGTTGGATGAGAAGAGAATAATAGAGGGATCAGAGAAGATGAGGGAAAGGTTGGATATGATGAAACAATTCAACAAAAGGAAGCCTAATGGTCAAGGTGATGAATGGTGGGCTTCCAAGATTGGCTAAGCTTGTATCCATGTTCTTCTACTTATAAATATCTCCCTAAAAATCTGATTTATACCATTAACAACATGGTCACTAAAGCCATAAAGTCTCCTTTCATGGACCCTAGCATTGAAAAATGTCTCATTCCTCATAGCACTAAAACCCCAAAGATTTATGGGAAACCCAAAATACACAAAAAAAATATCCCTCTCAGAACTATAGTAAGTGCCATAGGCGCCCCCACTCTTTCCCTTGCTCGATTTATCGCTAACAAGATTCAATCCTTCATTGGTTAAACCTCATTCCCTGAATCTCATTCATAAAACAAAAATTACATGAATCTCATTCATAAAACAAAACATCTTCTCCTTGATGATGATGACCTTATGGTTAGCTTTGATGTGGTGTCTCTTTTCACCAAAATTCTTATCACAAAATCCCTAAACCTAATCTTCAAATCGGTAGACCCAAAAAATCTTAACCTAATCGAAATTTTCCTCTCTCATGCCTTCTGCACCTTTAATGGGGTTTTCTATGAACAAACCGAAGGTACAACCATGGGGTCTTCCTTATCTCCAGTGATGGATATTATATTTGTAGAAGGCTTTGAGGATTTATCCTTAAGAAGGTTCAATCTCAAACCAAAATGTTGGTTTTAATTTGTATATGACATGTTTGTCGCATAACATCATGGCCATGACAATGCGATCTCTTTCTTAAATTATCTTAGAAACCTTTCCCCCCACATCCACTTCACTATGGAAACCCAGAATGACAACTCTCCCCCATTTTTAGATGTTCTCATCTCTTTCCTTCGTATTGGCTCCTTCACTCACCAAGTCTACAGGAAGAAAACTCACATGGATAGATACCTTAATGTCATTTCCCACCATCACCCAACCCAAAAATTTGTTTTCTTAAAAACCTTGATCACTCATGCCATCCGTATTTATTCCCCCCAATTTATTGTCAACGAAAAAGGTCCATTTGACCAAATCCCTTTTATTGAATGGCTACTTTATCTCTCAAATAAACTGATCCTTCCACTCATACAACAATCCTAAACCAAAAACCTCCTCATCCTCCACCCCTCCTCGTGCTCTCTTATCTCTTGCTTACATCTAGGGAACCATATATCATATCACAAAACTCTTAGCTAAGAAGAATATAAAAACCATGTTCAAACCCTCCAAAACCATTAAACAACTTTTTAGAATAGCTAAAGATAAATTACACCTGATGTTTGGCCTAGGTGTTTACCAAATTCCATGATCCTCTTGGAATTCCTACATGGTTCAAACTCGCAGAACCTTTAAATCTATGCTTAAAGAGAATATAGTTGATACCACCTATAACTGAATATCCAAATTATATATCATCGAACATTCTATGATTGAGTTTTTCATGTTTCTTGTCTCTCCATGCCTTTTGGTTTTTAGATCGTTGCTTGTATTGTTCATAGCATATTCTTTCCTTTCACAATACTTCATTCAAGGTATTTGTATGATCAAACTTTATTATGTCCTTATATTATTGAGGTAAGCAACTTAGAAATATCTAAACTTTTACCTTATCTTCTTTTGTATAAGGTACAAACCTCAACAGTTCCAGAAATTTGGTAATCAGATCCCCCATAGACATCTTCCCTAACGTCAACTCATAGAATTATTGGTTTTTCTTTCATAATAAGTTTTTGACAAATATTGTTTCTTAAAATATTTCTTAAAGTATTTCCATTCCATTTTCTTTTCCTTTAAACCCTTGGCTAACTTTAAATCCTACCACCATATACTAGCTTTACCCTTCAGGTTATAGATGACTATTCTCACTTTCATATCACTAGAGTAAATGTAAATCTGAAAAAAAAAAATTTATTTCAAGTAACCGAGCTTCCACCTCTTCGCCAATTCTAGACTCTCCATCAAAATTTGAAGGTTTAATTTTCTTAAAATAACCATCTAAGTGATCCATCTGTTTTTGTTTCTTCACCGTAGATACTCTATTTTCAGTCAAGTGTGTGTCATTAGAAGAACTGCTTTCTTTACTTTTAAGAATTTTTGTTGACTTCCTCATCCATATCATTATTCTTTGGGATCTTTTTCATTTCTATGCTTCTTAACAACATGTCATTTATTTCTTGTTGATCTTCATGTTCTTTCTTCAATTTCTCATTATGAGCCTTGAATGTTTGCAATTCTATGATAAGATTCCTCATTGTTTCCAAAACCTGTGTTGTTGAGCTATTTTCACTGGGATGTTCTAGATTTCTATGAGGTTGTTGATCATTATTTCCTTCAAGTCTACCTTCTTCGCCATTCTGTGCGGACATGATTACAAAAAATTTGAAAATAGTTTGTTTGTAACAATTAACAATTTGCTTGTTATTTTTTCATCTCACTTTATATTTTAATGGCAATGTCCAATAAACATAAGTATCATAACCTACAGCTCTAATACCATATGTATCGAACCCCAAAATTCACTAAAATAAAATTTATGAAGGTAATAAAAACTTTAATACCATTATATCTTAAAAAGTAAGTTGGATTTGACTCTTTTATCCCTCAATCTATTTACTATTTAGGGTCGTCAAACTATTTCTCTAAAACATCATATCAACTCCTTTTGTACTTCATTCTTATATTATATCTTAAGTTAGAGTTTTTCTAAGGACTTAGGATTATTTCAATTCCAAGTATCTCTATATGTTACAAGGAACCCAATTGGTTTATCAAAGAGATATCATTATATACAATTCATTGAATAACATTGGTTTTGCTTATTTATGGCATTAATGGTATCGTGAATTAGTTTAACGTCTTAATTATGCAAGGCATTTCCTTAGGCCTTCATATAATTTTCTATATGTTTATAAACAAAAAAAATCCACTATTGTCCGTTAGAGTCATTGTTTCATGTAAAGTAAGGGCTATGGTTTGTAGGATTTCTTAGAACTTTTTACAAAGGTAGGTATAACAACAAATTTAGGATGTCAACCCATGAAACAAATTTGAAGTATCATTGAAACTTGAATTAATATGAGAGAGGGAGCCTAGCTGAGCTAGAGTAGAATAACTAGAGGTAGACTTCACCATGCCATTATCCTTGTTTGGACATCCTGGAAACACGTGGTCTGAACCAACCATTCGTTGCCACGTCATTTCCTTCACATGGCTCCCCAAAACGACGAGGTAGAATATTACTTCGGCCCTCACGGAAGGTACTATGTATTGGCTCGATATTTCCTCAAATTTTGAAACAGAGGTGAAGTTTGGTCACTTTCCATCGTTTGCCATTTCGTATGGTTTGGCTCCGGTTTCTTGGCTCCTACTGTTATACGAAACCCCCCCAGATGGCGTTTTCCCTGGAACGAAAGGAACTACTTCCATATTTGGAGTCAAGGGTAAACAAATTTTTCCCAACTCTCTTATCTCCAGGTAAACAATTTTTTCCCAATACAGTTATGGAAGAAGACAGTTAATTTACGTTACTGTCTAAACCAGGATCTGGGTTTTTTGTTCACATTTTCTTATTTATGCAACTGTGTGAAAGGACTATCTTTGTGTATTTTTCAAGTCTCCAGAATATCGTTATGGTTCTTTAGGAATTACAGTTGTTTCACTGGTGCTAAAGTTCTTGATCTGAGTACTGGTGTAAGCTATTACTTCTTTGCAATTACGTATTTATCCCGAGACAATGCTCCATCGACCACTTTGACTTTGCTATTAGATAGTTCGTCATCTGGAAGGGATCATGTAAATGTTGCGAGGGTAGGGAATAATCTTTTTTATAGAATGGGGTAAGACATCATTCCAGAAATAATCTAAAGCCATTATTTGTTGTGTGTTTGTCGTTATCCCTATGTAGTATCAGATTGGGAGAAA
>JASDQU010105859.1:63397-90404 GCA_032191745.1 Picea mariana
CACTTTGACTTTGCTATTAGATAGTTCGTCATCTGGAAGGGATCATGTAAATGTTGCGAGGGTAGGGAATAATCTTTTTTATAGAATGGGGTAAGACATCATTCCAGAAATAATCTAAAGCCATTATTTGTTGTGTGTTTGTCGTTATCCCTATGTAGTATCAGATTGGGAGAAATTTTAAGATAAAGAGGCAAGGCGCTTCTTCGGTTTCCACCGAGCCGGAGTGAGTTTATTACCATGCTTATAGAAAACTCTAGTTTCAATCTTTCTCCTAGAAGGGGACTTTCCTGAGACTTCCTTATAACTCACACTAATCTACATGTTCACCACTGTACAATGTCCTTCCAATATAATAATTCAAAGTCCTACCATTAATTACTATCGGTTTATAACAAGGGTTTTTGCAACTTTGTTTCATTTTGGTATTTCCAGTTTATGGGTAAATCCAAGATTGAATCGAATTAAGTATAATATGGTGCACACTATTTGTATATATTTTGATCCTGTACAAGACTAAATATATCCATGCGAAAATAATGCTTACTGTAACTACTGCGCCTTCATATATTGTGTGCTATCTTTATTTATATGGTTTATGTTTCGAAAAGGATGTGAATACTATTTTAATGGCGGGTCATTATGTTTTGCGAGGAAACCCATCAGATGTAGAGGAAGCCTTCATCATCTTTGCGTTCCCTGGACTTCGTCCATATTTGGCTTAAAATCAGAAACGGTACAAGTAATTAATTAACCTTTCCTAAAATTCATTTCATTCTTACCATTATTTGGGTATTCAAATAATAATTCGTATAATGAATTTCTCATTTACAAAGAAAGGGAAATGCATTCCTAGCTTTCAAACAACGATAAACCATTGGAAAAAGGGTCAGTTCAGCTGCTTGATGAATACATAGTTAATTGTTTTAATTCCTAAATTCCAAATATATATTATACCAATAATTCTCCTTTGTTTTCTACAGGAGTTCAAGGAAGAATAGACGCTCTAGAATCTCCATGGATACCAGCAAGGTACTCGGGTTCCTGTATGGACAATATAATTTTTAATCTTTGAACCAATGAAACCTTTGATTTAGCTTTGTAAATTTACTTATAATATGTTCCTATAAAGAGGACAATCTATTTTCAAGGATACTGAATTTTCTTAAGCAGTGTAAGAGCGACCTATATCTTTGTACAAAATCTATCATTCCGATATCAGAATTATTTCAATTTTTTTGTTGAAAAGATTATAAAAAAATGCTATTCTTATATGTACCTTATATGTACATGTAACTAGCACAGCCACAAATTCTTGGTTGGTGAATGTCGAAAGGACTGTTTGTAAAACTTGAATTGCTGGAAAAAAGAAGAGGTGGACCGAAGGAGTTGGAAGGAGTTGGCTAGAAGGAGGCAGTTTGTTCAGAAAGTGGTTGGTGAAGGCCAAAAGTTTAGGTTGGCATAGAAAATGAAACCCTAATCACTCATACATGGCAATCACCTAGCCACCATAGTAAATTTTAAATATGATTAAGTAAAAGTAAAAAAATAAACATGTAAAAAATAACTAAAAACCTATTAAATGTGCCCATGGTCGACGTAATTAGTATGATGTTTGTTTATTTCACTTTAAATATGAAACTTTAGATTTCTCTAAAAAGTACAATAGTTGTACTATATCTAAGAAATATCATAGATTATGACCAGTAACGCTGACCCATACACTACAACATGGTTTTCTTATAAATTTGCAATTGAAATACAAATTTCAGTAATTTTGAGATTTATGTTTAATGAAAAATAACTACTTTAAATTATGTATAGTAAATACTTTTGTATTAAACTAATTATGTAGTCAACAAGGAAATCAATAACCAAACATGAATATAAACTGGTAAAATAATATACATATATGTACTAATGAAGTTCGAAACAAATGGAACAACCAAGTTCCACCCAAAGGTAGATGCAAAATATCCAAGCTAATTGTCCTCATCACCCCAATCCTAACTATGACTCCATAAGGAAAAGCCCTCCAATCCTTAGCCAATGTATCTCTCTACAATTGAGAATTATTTTCCTAACACCTATATGCTCACACAACAAATAATCCATTCATTCTCAACATACTAAGCAACTTCACCTCTCCAACTTGAAATCCCTAATTTTTAGGGGTTGCCAATGATAGAATATGGATTTTGACAATTGTCTAATCAAGCTTTGAATTAACTCCAACATGTTTCCTACTCATGGACTCATAGTCATCTCTTTCTAACCTTACATCTTTCCATTCAAAAAGGACAGTTGGAATGTTAAAATATTACATAATAATTCAAATAATAATAGTCAAATGTCTTCATAAAGTCAAATTCGAATTTCCATAATTAAAAATTATTCGATATAAATTTTAATACTTAAGGATATTACACTAGCAAACACACTCTTCAAGTCATGAACTAACCAACTTAACAAGAAGAGTAAAATAATCTAACACATGTAGCTATGATATACAATATATAGAAATAAAATAAAACTTAAACAGAACTCCTATTCCTTATGGATTCAGCCCTACCTATGTGGAATAGGGTGCTAGTAGAGGTATAACAACATGTTATTTAATTCAAACACATGTATATATTGCACACTAATTCTCTACAACAACCTTTGAATTATCATAACAATTTGTTTATCAATTTGTACTTGATTCTTTTAGTCTTGTATCATTCTTTTAATCTCCTTCTATATAACTAAGGGGTTTCCTTTTATACAAATTCATAAACTCATAAATGTCTTAATTAGGAAAAAAAAGAATAACAACATGCTTGAGAATAAATGATTGTCAAGTTATTCTAATCATAGCAATATTTTGGGAATGATAGATCTCAGGTCTGATAGAAAATTATACATCATATTGTTTACTTGTGTAATTACATAACTGTTCAATATTAAAAAATGAGTAACCTAGTTATGTGCCACAAATGTGATCAACAATAATCCATATAAGGAATTATTTTTCCTAAAATTAGTGGAATCAAATCCACCTCCAATTTCATCCTTCCACATCACATCCAGCATAGCAAACCAAAATATGCAACACGTTGTTCATGATTTGCAACATTCCTGTAGTGCAAGATCCACAACATTCCTGTAGAATGGGATCCATGTCATTCTTGTAGAAAAAGATCCACAATAGTCCTATAGGTTGGATCTGCAACAATCTTGTAGGTTGGATCCATGAAAATACTATAGGGTGGATCCACAACAATCTTGTAGGGTGGATTTGCTAAAATCTTGTAGTGTGGATCCACACCAATCATGCAAAGTGGATCTACAACAATCGTGTAGAACTCCAAATATAATCACAAAGACATGATTTTCTTACTTATTTTCTAGATAATCAATGAAATGTGAAGAAATGCAGGTCAAATGTACCTTGTTCCAAAATCAAGACCCAAGAATAAAATATAGTTAATAGAGTGTAAATAGGTAGGAAAAACAAGACATGGAATGTGTAAAAGGAAACAAAAAGGATTGGAAATTATTGGGCCCATCATCTCCCCCCAACTGAAGATATTGCATGTCCTCATGCAATCCTAGAACCCTATATTTTATTCCTTTGAGTCTGATGGATCGGGTGGTAAGGACTTAGAACTAGCGATGCTCCATTTGTAGGAGGAATGACCTTTCTCTTTAGTTGTGTAGTATCCCCATTTTTGGTTCACGGTGACCCATAAATCTCCTTCTTCCTTTGCATTAACAAGACTGCATAATATGGGAAAATAAAACCCAAGTTCAATCCACCTTGTTCCATGTGCCTTCAAAAAATCACTATACTTTGAGAATGATCCAATGTTGTCCCAAACCTTGAAAACTCAAGAGGATCCCTTTGCCTATGCTCAAGAATTAATGATTCTTGATGTCTCTGGAAACTCAACAATGTTTCTAACTGATTCATTGCTATACACTTTTCATGAGTGGAAATAGGAAAAATCTAGGCTTCTTGAAGAGAAGAGAAGAATTTAGGAATTTGGAGCACTTCATCCTTCTCACTTATTAGCATGGAAGGCTGAGGCTCTCCTCTAACCCATAGATCTCCACTCCATTCTGTAAACTCCAAGAAAGAAAGTGAATTATTCCATCTGATATGATTCTTCATAAATGAAATAAATTCTCGGAGTTTAATGTCTAAAACATAAGGATTTCGGTCTTAGTTGTCTCATGCACTCAACAAAAGATTATGTTGATACAATTCACACAAAAAAAATGTCTTTGTATTTATTATGAACATATGATTATATCAATTATTTAGGGACCAAAATGTGATAAGAATTACTAGCTACTAGGGAGATTATCTAAAGAGAAAACATATGTTCTTTCAAATATTAAGAGCATACTGGAGAATGAAAATGATAATACCTCATTGTCCGAGCCAAGTGACAATTGAATTAATTGTCACATGATCTAAATACAATTGAAATCCTTTTCTGAAACATCTCTTTAGTTGTAAGGTTGAAATATCCCTTATAGAAACGAGTCTTGGAATTCCTTTCATGGTGGCACATGTTTTCTTCTTCATGAAGACATGTAAATGTCTTGTTATGACAATCTAGGATAGCATGATGTTGTCCCAACCAATACATTCCAATTAGGAAATCATAAGATCCTAATGGGATGATATTCATATCAACATTAGTACTCACTCCATTCATATTTATTGGACAACCTTTAATAATATCATTGACCCTTCTTTTGGTTCTAGTGGCTAGTTGAACCAAACTTGATTTTTGAAGATCAATTTTCTCCAATTGTAGTCTATCCACTATTTTAGGATCAATGTAACAATTTATTTCTCCTAAATCAATTAAAATAGCAAGATGATGATTAATTATCTTACCTTCCACTTCGATCATATTGTATTGGTATTTTTCTTGTCGATCTTCTAAGGATGCATATATTTTTCTCATGTCTTTTACTATTGTATCATGTTAGATTTTGTGCATGGTCTTCGTTTTATCTCCTCTATGATGGAAATCCTTGTACAAATGGTCTTCTTTTCTCTAAGGAATCTTCTCTCTTGGACTCATCCTTAGGATATTGATCTTGATGATTTTTATTAGGACTATTTCTATTGAAAGGATGTTTTGAATCCCTTCATTCTCTAATCATATTTCTATTTCTTCTTATCCTTCCAGGATATCTGTAAGTATTTTTTTCCCTTTCCTTGTTCATATAGGTACTTATCCTTCTTGATGGTCTCTGTGAAAGTTTTGGGCTTATCATATTGAATATTATCCTCATACAAGGATGGAAATCCACTCAAGAACATCTATATATTCACCTTCTCATCCTTTATGAAGCCTACATACTTCAACAATCCCAATAACTTATTTTCATATTATTTCATGGTCATGCTTCCTAACCTTAGTTCAAAGAACTCTTTCATTATCTTGTCATAGAAATTCTCTGAAAGATACTCCTTCTGGAAGTATCTTCTGAATTGCTTCAAAGTGATCCTACTCTCATTAATGTGTTCAAATTTCTTCAGCCGGTCCGACCACATAGCAATTTTTCTATGCAAATGGTATGTGGAAATTATGGATTCTATGTTAGATGAGTAGTTGTGCAACTGAAAATACTTCCTGATTCCCAACAACCATGTTTTAGCATCATCCTCCCTTTTTATATCACCATCAAAATATGGTGGCTTAATATTTTTCACCTTGCAAACTATCAAATTCCTTCCTTCTTCTTTGGTTTGTAGAAAGAGACACGTTTGGACTACTTATGAAGTCTTTAGATGCATAAAATTTATTTGTTGAATAAGGAGGTGAGTGATGTCTATGAACTCTACTAGAACTTCTTGAACAACCAAATATCATGTAGTTATCTCTTATTTCATGTTGCATGCCTTCTTCCGCCTGTCTTTAGTCTGATATATTTTTTTCCTGCCTATGTAACTGATTTAGCCTTTGCATCACTTGAGAATTTATTTGATTTTTTTCTCTCATCAACTTCTCATTTTTTCTTTGTAACTATGCACTTCTATTCTCAAGATTCTCACAGTCTCTAATATTTTTTGTTGTTCCCCTCAGCTCCTGTTTACATTTGATTTTGTGTCTACATTGATAACATTGATGTTTTGACCTTCGGATTCCTTCTCATAACTAATGGCTCCCTCTCTTTACTCCATGTCATAAATCTATATTATTACCTTAAATTTATATGTTTATATCCCTTAATTCTGCAAAATGTCCAAGTAACCATTTTTGTTAGAAATTTACATATAATAGAAATTTGTTAGCTAATTCTACAAGTCATTTTTCTTCTTAATTCATGAATAATTATATCATATTTCTCCCAATTGTAATAATTCCAAGTTGTTCTTCTCTAAATCATATTTTCAATGACTATTCTCTTGCTCAATTTTAAGTATTTAGTAAAAAGTTAATGATGGAAAAAGAAACAAAGGAAATATCCATTAGCACATGCAACATAGCTTCAATGCTCAACAATCGTCGGATCATTCCTTCAAATTTAGTATTGGCCTTTGATCTGGTTTTCATTGGATTAAATCACAATCATCAATCTTCTCATTGACCACCAAAACATACCATGTAACCACAATGCATACTAGTCGTCTGATCTTCCCTTGATTATATCTCATCCATCAATTTATTATTCTTTAGCATATTGGGACCACCAGGTTTTCATATTACAACGAGTGCCCGATCAAATATCATATTTAATATTGGTCGTTGATCCATCTTGAAGGATTCACCATGGATCTAAGTCATATCTCTTCTTCATTTCAAACATTTATGACCTCCAAATTACACCCTCAAGTTTTGTCGCACTCACTTTTCCCCCATAAATAGAAACATTTCTAAGTATTTCATCATGATTCTACGAGACATATTAAGTCATCAGATATTTCTCCCTCTATTCCATCTAATATATGATATGTGGCAACCTCTTGGGTCATCTAATATGTGAAAATTGGTGACCTCCAGGTCATCCGATCGACTCTCCATACTTAGTCATTTTCCATATCTCACTGTGAGCAATAGGTCTATGACACTTTCCTGAATCTTATATTTATGACCCTGTCCATCCAAATGATTCTTGATACTTATCCTTTCTTCATATATCACTGTGTTGTGTGACAGATCTCTTTTTATCTTATTCATGACCTGATTCGACCGATCGACTCTCCATAATTAGTTGTTTTTTTAGATTTCACTGTGGGTTCATTGGTCTACAACACTTTCATTCAATCCTCCATGGTCTCATCTATTCAATTGATCCTCCATAATTAGTTGAATTTTGAGAATTTCACTGGGGGTTTGTGGGTTCGCACCCATTATTCACATACTCTTGATTCTCCACCATGCTCCAACTTCATGATGTCTTGATACTTAGTCATTTTTTGATATTTCTTGTGTTGATGTTGCAGATGAGGTGTCCTCCATGTGGGAATATTATTCACTTTCTATATGACATGGCATTGATACGTGTCTTGACTTGTGACACTGCATGTGGCACTCATTCAACTAGACATGTGGTGCTGATGAGGTTTTTATTACAACATTGACATGTCTGGGATGACCCACCAAGTATCGAGCCCTAATCCTTTTATCTCAACCATTGATATTCCGATATCAACAATTAGGATTGAACCATCTCCAAATACATATTTTTTCACAACAAAAGTCAATTCCATGTATTGGGTTCCATACTCACTCGTTCTCATTTAACCATGTGAGGCCTTTTATTTATAAACCATTTGTACTCATTTTTCTTTATGAATATGGGATATATATATATATATATACTTTCACCATTCACAATGACCTGAGTAGTGGGGACCTTCTTCGCATAACATCTTCGTTCTTAAATCAGGGTAAATACATAGAGCTCTTTATGAGATTCAACAATGCCCAGTTGTATTTTCACTCAAAGACTCCTCAACGTATAGGGGTATTCTCTACTCCCTATATATTGATCAATTAAGAAACTATTCCTAACAAATATCCTCATGCAACAACTTTTGATGTCTTGTGTCGAAGTAATAATTTCCAAAAGAAGTCTTGATCATGTAGCGAGCCTTTAAGGTATGGTGTTGTAACCTGTGAATCAGATACCAATATGTGGCATATCTAGCCACTAGGATGGGTCATGCTACTCTGAAACGTTCATCAAGAACACTCAAATTACACTCTATAACATGCCCAACCACCAACAGGCTAGGTCACACTATTGCATGATCTCATCTCAAGAATGGATTTCAAGCTTCTGATCCAAGATCGCACTTCTTGACCCAAGAATGAATTTTTTATGACCATTAATTAATAAAGAAGCACGAAATCAATGCAATAATAATACACACAATAATCAAGATTCATGATTAACTTAAAAATAATGCTTAAACATGTCATGCACATCCATAACCAACAAACAGAGACATTAAAGATACATATCTCAGGGATATTAATCAATACACGTCAGAAAAAAATATGCAAAGAAAAAAATCACAGAGAACACTTATCTTAAATAAAACCAATGACCAACTAGATACAGAACAAGGATGTTCCACCCAATGTTAGACATAGTCGTTCCAAGTCTCAATAATAGGTCACCCCTAATTCAGGGCTATGACTCCACAAGGATGGGTTCCATAGTGACACTGAAATTCCCAAAACAGTCAACACTGAAGTTCTCATAGATTTCTCAAGACACAACAATCCAAAGTACACCATCTCTCTAACCTCCATCCTGCACAACCCAAAGACAGTGGACCCCCTTTGTTGCCACCCTTTGTTTCCATGTAGTCCCTTGGGATGCCCACTTCTTTCCAAGGCTACAATGCATCTGGTCCAAAATCTCCATGCTGAGAATCTTTGGACTCACATCTATGAATAAAGTTATCACACACCAATGCATCTCATACATACATGCACTATTTCATGGCTAGAATACACCATCAATTACTACAACAAACAAGCAATGGGTTCTTTCTTCAACAATTCATTCCCATGTCCCCACTAAGAACAATAATGAATGAATAAATTGATAGATTAAAAAAAATGGAGAAGAATAACCCTCAAATATCCCACAATATAAGTTTATATAATTACATGGAATCAGAACCACTTTTCCTTCCACACAATAGGATTATGTAACCATTTTTCTCAATTAAAAACAAGATGGTGAATAAAATAATAATAAAAGACTTAGCCCCTTTAGCCCCCTATAACTCTTGTCCTTGTCCATCTTGAAACCAATGATATATTTCATTATTTTCAATGTCAAATTTATTACATTTCTTAGGAATTGTGCCCCTTTTTAACTATTCAGGAAATTCGACATTTCATCAAATAAAAAAATACATTATTGATTCTGGGACTCAAAATTGGGGTATCATAATTTATTGAAATCACCTTTGGATCCTTAGGTGTCGTACCAACCTCCATGACTAATCTAGAGCATGTTGTAGGTCTCTTATGTGTTTCAGCGGGAGGAGTTTTTCTCCAAAAAAATCATTCACTTGATTCTCAAAGGTCTCCCTTCAAGTAGGGGTTCATCATATTGTGGGTCTTCCACTCCTTTGACAACTTCTACACCTTGGTATCCCTGTAATGAGGGGGCTACCACAAAGATGTCCCAACTTATATTTACTATCCAAATATCATATTCCACCATTAGCTTGATCAGGGAATGATGGGATAATCACATCTCATGGTTTTGTTAGGAAATGAGACACACTTCCACGCTAAACCTAGAAGAAGAGAGGAAGAAATATTTAATCAATAAAGTAAATGACACAACAAGCACACAATACATAAATATTTTACCCTAGAAACCCAAATCAGGAAAACCAAAATTCCTTGAGCGTTCTACTCCTTATTGTCTTATTCATTCATAATAAAAGGTTACATGTCTAACCTTGGTCCACACCTAATACATAATCAACATCATACCCTCTTGCTTACACAAGAAAAAACCTGTAGCCAATTCGAATTACATCTACATGATGAGCAACCTATAAATTACAGACTCTTGACGATTAACAATTCATCATATAAAGATTCAAGATTCATTGATTAGCATTTATGAACTTACAACACGCATTATTTATAGGATTTACAACTAGAAAAACCCTAAATAAAATGGCACCCAAAAATGGTTACAAATCCATGTAGATCATTGGCTGCAAATACGGTAAATCTCAAGATTTTGTTACAGTTCACTACCGAGTCATATTACCCTTCAACTATCAGTCAGTCGTCATTTGTTCTTCAATTGATTGTCACACACCTGCCTATCTACCTCTTGTCGGTTGACCTCTTCAAATTGATTTTGATGTCTTTACCATGTAAAACCACCTCAACCTTCAACTTTAAATTTAATTGATCAACTATCCTCGACCTTCGACTTGTTGTCAATCCACCTCGACTTCATATTTACCCAGTTGAACCACCTTTACCTTTGACTTTAATTGTCATTCAATCCACCTCGACTTTCATTGCAAAGAATATAACAACTCAAAATTCTCCCACTTGTTGTCTTCTATGATGAAACTTAATACCTTTGAACTTTCATTCACAGACCCAGGGTAGCAATGCCCATTTCCTCTCTACACCAAGAGAACTTCACAACACTCACAGAATTGATCAACGAGTCTGGTATGTTTTCCAACATGTCTACTTTCTCCAGCAAAACCTTGTTTCTTTCCACCATGTCTTTCACGAAATGGTATTATACATCAATGTGCTTAGTGTTCAAATGATAAGAGTGGTTCCTTACCATAAATATTGTATTTTGATTGTCGCAACTTATCTTCATAGATATTTATTCAAACCCAATTCCTGAACACAACCTTTGCATCCATACTTGTTCTTTGCTTCCATGAGTGTTTTCCATGTATTCAACTTCTGTGGTTGAAAAGGCTATGAACTTCTGTCGCTTTCTCATCTAGTTGATTGCTCCACCGAAAATTTTGAACACATATCCACTGGTCAACCTTTATTAATCCATATCTCCATCCAAGTTGACATCGACAAAACCATGTATATTTAATTCACTATCACCTCTAGGTTTTCCTTGGTATCATATAGCATAATCTTTTTTTCCAAACAAATACCTAAATACTTGCTTGAAAGTTGTCCAGTGCTCCTTCCCATGTGTCGACATGTATCTTATCAACACTCCCACTGCATGGGAAATGTTTGGTCGAGTGTAGACCATTGCATACATTACACTACCAACAACACTTGCATAGGGAACACATGCCATTTCCTCTATTTATTCCTATGTCTTTGGATATTGTTTAGTAGTTAGCATTGCTCCCACAGGAATTGACACCTTCATCGGTTTGCAATCATGCATGTTGAAACATTTCAAAATTGTTTCAATATACTTCGTCTGATTCAAACAGATCTTTCTAGTTGGTCGATCTCTCTTAATTTCCATTTCCAGAATGAAGTTAGTTGCACCAAGATCCTTCATGTCGAACTTGGAGGATAGTTTCTTCTTAACCTCCTTGATTGTGTTCATGTTGTTTCCAATAAAAAACATGTTATTGACATACAAAGATGCATATATGAAACACCCACCTTCTTCTTTGGAATATATGCAATGATCAACTTTGCTTCTCACGAATCCCAAACTACGGATGTATGTGTCGAAATTTTTGGTACCACAACCTTAGTGATTTCTTTAGACCATAAAGGGATATTTTCAATTTACACACAAAATATTTCTTTCTCTTTACTACAAATACTTCAGGTTGTTTCATGTAGATTTCCTCTTCTAGGTCCCTGTGTAGGAACACTATCTTCACATCCATCTATTCTATTTTCATATCAATTGTTGTAGCCAGAGACATTAGTACTCTAATGGAAGTTAATTTCACAACATGGGAAAAAATCTCATCGAAGTCAACTCCTTCAACTTGGGAATACCCTTTTGTTACCATTTGACCTTTGAATTTCTTGACTTGACCAGCTGCATTCATCTTCTTCTTGAATACCCATTTTCTAACAAGAGGATTTCTTCCACTAGGAAACTTGATGAAGTCCCATGTCTCATTCTTGTGCAAGTATTCCATCTCTTCAACCATGGAGTCCTTCCATATTTTTCCCTCTGCTTAGTCGACTACCTCCCCGACCAACTTGGGCTCATTGTCAGTGGTAGCTAACACGAATGAAAAATGGACGTCAGGTGGAATATACCTTTTGACTGGTTTTATTACTCTTTCTAACCTCCTTACCACCAGGGTTAGTTGTTCCACCTCTTGTTCTGATTTAGTCGACTCATATGAATCATCCTTTTTGTTCCTTAGTTCAAATTGCACCATCTTAAGATTATTCTTGGTCTGAACAATTTATTCATGCTCGATCTTACTTCCAACTTCTATGAAGACCACATCTTGAATGTACACTATTTCCATTGATGCAGAACCCCATAGCTTATATTATTTCATTCCCTCTCTCTATCTAATGAAAATACATTTGACTACCTTCTTGTCCATCTTTCTCCTCTTTTCTTTGGGAACATGCAAAAATGCATTGCAGCCAAATACTTTGACATGTGAAACCGAAGGATTCGTACCTGACCATACCTCATGTGTATTCGTGTCAACTAGCGTCGATGAAGGAGACATATTCAATAGATATTTTGCAGTGTCAAATGCCTCCGCCTAGAATTCTTGTGTGAGTTGAGCACCACTAATCATGCTCATTTCCTTGTCCATCAATGCTCTGTTCATTCTCTTGGAAACTCCATTTTGTTGTGGGGTATATGGTGTGGTAGGTTGGAATGTTATGCCAAATTTATTGCAGAACTGATCAAATTATTTTCCACATAATTCACCATAGTTTTCAGTTCTCAACACCTTAATCTTCTTATCTGTCTGGTTTTTGAAAAGAGATTTAAATTCTTTGAATTTCTCAAAAAAATCTGAATTATTCCTCATAAAATATATCCATGTCTTCTTCGAAAATTAATCTATGAAGAAGACATAATACAGGGATCCACCAAGTGAAGGAACTATAACAAGGCCAAATGCATCACTATGAACCAACTCTAGAATCTCATTTCCCTTGTTGCTTTATATGGAAACCTCACTTGTTTTCCATATATACAATGTTCACAATAGTCGACTTCTAAATTAAATTCATGAGAGTGTTCAACCATTCCTTTATTATGCATAGCTCAAAGTCATTTTTCTCTAATGTGTCCCATCCTCGCATGCCATAGCATGGTTGGGTCGACTTTATGATGCATTTTCAATTCAATTTGTATCGAATTATCCCAATTCGATTCAAGTCAAGTCGAATTCAATAACAACAATGTTGTTGGATATAGTCGAGTCAACTTCAGGAGAAACAATGTTGTTTCATCCAATCAAGTAAACACTCCCTAGAAACTTGTATAAGGTTCTAATTAGAGATCCTTTCACTAAGACCATCACACCTATGACCATCTTGCACGAATCCTTTTGACATAAAGTGTGCACACCAACATCACTCTGTTACTGATATATATTATGTTTTTTTACAAACCTAGAATGTGTAACACACATGGAAGGGTTTTATTCCTCCCATCCTGCAGTATTAGTCAAACTCTTCCTCGTCCGACAATTTTGGTTGTCGATTCATCCCCCAAGAACACTTCTCCTCCTTCATATCATTCATATTCATATAACCATTCTCTGTGTGGTCTCATATGATAGGATTCTATTGAGTCGATCAACCAAACATCTTGATCCAACTATGTACTAGTTGACTCCAGTTACACATCGCCTCCCTTATCTATAGTCGTCTTTCTCTCAGTCGACTGCATTTTGTTGGATCCTGTATTGACTTCCATCGCCATTGAATTATAGTCCTTTTTTAAATGCACGAATTTACCACATTTCTAGCATCTTCTGGTCGACTAAACCAAGGATTTATATCTACCCTTCGACTTAGACTTTCTACCAGATAAGTTTCTGTTATCTCTGTCAATTGGTTGACCTCTCACCACTAAACCATCTTTGGTTGATCCTTCCATGCTCTTTCTCCTCACTTCTTCTGATAGTCGAGATGAAACCATGTCTTCTAGTGATAATGTGGTTTTATTACTCCCTGTAGCCATGACTAAGATATCCTAGGAGTCTGAAAAAGAACATAATACGCTAATACATTTCTCCTTCTTAGTGATTTTAATATCCCTAGAAGATAACTAGATTATAATTGTATTAAACACATTTAAATGATTAGTCACTGAAATTCCATCACTCATTCTCAAAAGATGCAATTTCTTTCTGAGAAACAACTTCTTTACTAGGGATTTCGACCGGTACAAGCTTCCCAACTTGTCCCATAGTTTCTCGAACAAATATTCCCTTGAGACATTCAACAAGATTGAATCTGCAAGACAAAGTCGAATCATACTCCTTTCTCTTCTCACAAGTTTATCCCATTCTTCCATCAACATTCCTACTGACATGGTACCTGGACAAACTGTTGTCCATTTTTCTTAATCTACAAGGAGATATTAAATTTTAAGCTTCCAAATCTTAAAATTTTGGCCATTGAATTTTTCAATCTCTATTCTCATGCTACTTTCCATATTTAACACAATATTTAGCAAAACATTTAAATATTTCTAACCTACGACTCTTGCTATACCTAGGGTTTATCTCATATCCAAGACTATTAATCCAAGATTTGATATCACTTGTTAGGAGATGAGACACGTTCCCACACTAAACCTAGCAGAAGGGAGGAATAAAGATTTGATTAAGAAAGTAAATGACACACCAAGCACACACTACACCAAAATTTACCCTAGAAACCCAAATGGGGAAAACCAACATTCCTTGAGCATTATGTTCCTTGTTGTCTTATTCATTCAGAATAAAAGGTTACATGTCTAAGCTTGGCCCACAGCTAAGACAAAATCGACATCATACTCTCTTGCTTACAAATGAACAACCTTGTAGCCAATCTGGCTTACATCTACATGACCAACAACCTCTAAATTACAAACTCTTGGCGATTAGCAATTCATCATCTAAATATTCAAGGTTCATTGATTATCCTTTACAACCTTAAAACACACAATCTTTATAGGATTTATAGTAGGCAAAACTCTAAAGAAAATGACACCCAAAAATGGTTACATATCCATGTAGATCATTGGCTACAAATACTGTAAATATCAGGATTTTGTTACAATTGACTACCAAGTCATATTACTCTTCGACTACCACTCGAAATTCATTCAGTCTTCAGTCAGTTGTCACATTCTCATTTATTGACCTCTTGTCGATTGACCTATTTGACTTTCTATGGATATCTTTACCTTGTCAAACCATCTCAACCTCCGACTTCGAATTTACCTAGTCGATTGTCCTCGACCTTCGACTTGATGTTGATCCGCCTCGACTTCATCTTTACCCAGTCGAACCACCTCGACCTTTGACTTCGACTATCAATCAATCCACCTAAAATTTCACTGCAAAGAATATAACAACCCAATATGTTTCTCCCTTCTTGAGCCATTTTTCACATCAATTCCAATGAATGGAGAAGATAGTAGGGAATGTTTATATTCTTTTTGTACTGAAGCTGTGTTAATATCTTGAAATGGTATCCAGAGAGCATACTATACCTTCCTTCACAGGTCAACTATTTCTTTATGCGTAAGGCCACCTTAGAAAATGGTGGAGTAAGTGATGTTCGCAAGGTTCCTTTATTAGTTTCTCTGACTATTTCCTTAATCATGAGGAACTCATTGTAAACAATGGTCATGGAGTTCCTCCTTCCAAACCATATTTCTCCCAATTAATGTAACCATGTTACCCTTGTTATGTTATCTTTGTTTACTTGAGTTTGTAACCTTTGGACCTTTGCAGTGGGTGATTGAAATGATTGCATGAACTCCATTGCCTAAAATTTATTAATCCATTGTGGATTCCGAAAATACACCATCCAACCATCTTCAATAAAAATTCTCAATAATTCAAGGTTTTAGAAAACAATTTTGATATCTTTTGGTTCACTTCTTACTAGAGTCCCACCCATGGTGCAAATAAATTGGCTTTGGTAGTAGTAGGAGAATGGTAGTAGTGGAAAATCAAAACTCAAATACTAAACTAATTATATATGCATAATTAGGTCGATTGTATGTTACGAAGGGGTAATGAAGGAATATTTCACTAGATTCTTTGTAGCAAGTTGCAGATCATTTTGCAGCAACAATGGGTTCTACAACAACTATGGGTTATGTAGAAATATTGTGTTCTACATTAACAATGGTTCTATATCTAGTTGAAGTAATGGTTCTACAGTACCAATGGTTATGTACAAGATGTTGAAAATAGAGTACTTATTATTCTATGATGAAACGAAAAAATGTTGGAGTAATCTTGAAAAAAACAAATCAAAGAAACAGTGCCAAACAATTAATTGTTTATGAGAAATTATGTTTCTTTCTTCTTTTCTTGAAAATATGATCCATTAGCAAGCTATTTTTCAGATGAGATCTATCAAATTGTTCCCCAAAGAGGGTTTTCAGTGTCATATTTTTTCTTTTTTCTTTTTTTCTTTTTACGAAGTGAGATTAGCCAGAGACTACTTTTCAGCATCACTAGGTTCCATAGTTCATGAAACAAGTTTTCACCACTCAAATTATTATATATATTTTTCTATATTTTTTAATTTTTTATGAAAAATTGCATGAAATAATCAACCTAATGCAAGTACAAGTGGCACATCCATTGTACTGACAACCTCCAAATCTAAACTAATAGAAAGGTATTGGATGAAGGCATCCTTAGAAAATGGATTCTGATAAAATCTCAAGATGAGCGTTGGCCATAAGAGGGATATGATCTACATAAATAGTACCCAAATGTACTTAGTTGTCATAGACAAATCCAACTTCATATGGTGCAAACAAGCAAGTGAAAAACATTCCTTTAAACTCTTTAAAACTAGATTCATACAAGCGAGCCCAAGCCCTTGCATGAAATTTCTTGTTCTGAATGAACATGCCATGCTACCTATCCCTCTATTGTTGGAAAACAAAGGTTTGGTTCCCAACATCTAGATGCAGTTCATGTAGCTCATTAATCTAGTTCAAGCAATTCTAATAAGCTTCAGAAAGGTTTCTGATTACTTCTAGTGCAATCCCTAGCATTTCTACTTCAAGCTCAATGGGGAGGAAAAAATGCTTACCATACACAAGCTAGTACGGAGTGAATTTTATAGTGTTTCTCCATGGGGTACAATAGGATCAAAGATCTTCTGGAAGAATGTTGGCCCAATATTTTTGGTGTGTTTGTATTGTTTTGGTTAATATAGACCCCATAAATTGATTTATACCTTCCACTTTCCTGTTGGCTTGTGGATGGTATGGTGTGGTTGTCCTATGTTCGATTTAATACTACTTGGTGCAGGGTTGAATGAGTTTTGAAGTGAAATGTGATCCCCCATTTATGACAATCTATAGGGGTACCCCAAATTGAAAAAATATGTATTCATAGAGAATGTATTTTACTTCCTATTATGTGGCCCTCAGAGTTTATTTGGCCTCGACTCATTTGGTGACATAGTCTATGAAAACAAAGATATGGGAATTTTTTCTATATGGGGGGTGGATAGGTCCCAAAAAATCTAGACCCAACTTCTCAAAAGGATCCACCACAAGATGAGTCTAAATTTCCATTTCATTGTGTTGAACTTTTTGTCCCATCCTTTGGTAGTTGTCACAACTCCTCACATACCTCTTAGCATATCGAAAAATGATAGGCCAATAGTAGCCTAGATTAAGAACTTTATGAGCAGTCCTTTTTTTAGCAAATTTCCCATCACAGGTCTCACCAAAAAAAACTTTTATAATATCATTAATCTCATCCTCCCTAACTGTAGTATACCTAGGGGTGTAATGCAAGGTTGAAGGGCCCATAGTGATAATAATGGAGGTCATCCAATGTAAGGTGGACTAGATCCAATATGTTATTGAATAAGGTCCACTATAGTAGTAAGATCTATTAAATATATGTAATGAAGGTAATATTTAGCAAATAATTCCTAATGTAAAACAAAATAAATGTGACAAGGCTTGCTAGAAGGTTACACCTGCTAGAATTTTTCTTCTCGACAATCTTACTAGTTTATAGGCAGTATTATATACACAGGTGTAAGTAATGTAAATGTGTATAGTTTAATATTATTGCATTTGGATAATATCTCATTAGGAGTTTTCCCCCTTGAAGATCAAAGTGAATAGGAGTGGATTCCTCTCATAACATGGTCAATTATAAGGTGTTACCCTACTTCAAGTGTTTTCTCTACAAATCTCTTGTGTTGGTTACTTTGTGTGAATGATTTGACTTATTATTGAAATGAAGGGTTTATTTTTTAGATTATATGTTCACATATGATAAGTTGCATAACAATTGGTATCAGAGCTCTTTGTTCAAACAAAGAAGGAATATTTTTTTTCTTTTTGCATATTTCTTTTTTCAAGGGAAAAAAGGGGGCGTTGCAATTAAGATTAAATTATAAAACTTTATGAAAATAAATTGTAGAAACTGATTGGGTATTTGAATTTATCTTGGAAAATTACCCAATTTAAAATAAAATCATCTAAAATAGAGTCGAGGAAGTGAAGTTATTGCCATTTCAAAATCAACAATTTTCAAGGTTTTTTCCAGGAACGACCATGTGATTTACATATCAGATATTTTTTGGTAGAGTACCTAGATTTCAGTGAACCCATCTCCATTACATGCATATTGACTGTGGCATTTCATAATTGTTTTCATAATTTCCAATAAAATAATTATAGCCACAATTATGCCCATTTAGTAGCCTCAAGGAGCTCCATTGAAAAGTAAGTGACTTTTATAACCTGGGTTTTTGTTGAATATTTCTTCCAAACAAGATGTACTTTACTGGAAAAGATGATGGCCCTAGTATTGAATAATATATACAAAATCAAAATTCATCATGGACAGAGAGTTGGAAAATTTTTGTAAGCTATGGTTTCAAAGAAGATGCTCACATATGGTGGGAATCATTTAATTATAATGAGTTGATGGCACTTTCTAACAAAGCATATGAAAAATTAATTTTAGACAAGTGGTCTAATGAAAAGTGTAAGGATAAATAAAGGACCAATAGTTTATTTTCATGTGACAACTCTATATTACATGTTTACAATTTTATTCATAAAGAAAATATCATTGTTTCTATTAACCCTAGTTGCCAACGAAATTTTATCAATATTTAGTTGGTTAACAAATTGCAAGTTTCTGCAAAACATATCTAGAGTACCAAAGTTGAGGGTGAGACTTTTCAAATTTTCAAATATTTTAATCTTACCATGGATAAATATGTGTTGCATTCAAATTTTTGTGCCATTGATATTAATGATGTGGAATTTATTCTTGGATATTCTTTGATGGCATCAATTTGTATGGTTAATATTAATGTGGAAAAATGTTTTTGAAACTTTGGTATAAGAAAAAGAAAATTACATTGCAGGATATGTCTCTTAGTAGGAAAGAAGGGCCCATGGAGGAAAAAATAGAACACCATGTTGAAGATTCAAAGAAAGAAGAATCAATTGCTAGAGTTGTTATATTTCTCCATCTGCACCACACTGAGAAACAATAGTCATCAAGGCAAGGGTCTGAGCATCAACAAACTTATTTTGGACCAACATGGCACCAGAATGATAACGAATCAAGAGGGACATGGAGAAATACCAACAATGTAGGACAATGTCAGAGTAGAGAAACAACCCCATGGCACCAAAGTTGTGACAAGAATCAATATCAAGGTGGAAAAACAATAGTTGGAAATCATGCTCATATTCCATTAGGTTGGACAGATTCTCATACTTGGTACCGGTTTGCTACATTGCTTGGCCATTCCTATTATATGTTGTCTTCCCATGTTTCGAGGATGAAACATGTAAAGGTGGATGGAACACAATATACCTATGGGGGTAATAGGGAGTACCTAGGGAGGTACCTAGTGGGAATAATAATAGATATTTCTATGGATGGAGTCCATTTTTAATAAACAAGGTGTATGTATTAGTGTGAAAGAAATAAATTTGATAAAGCTTACTAGAAGGTTCCACCTACTAGAATGTTTCTTCTCCATAATTTTTCTAGGAGATAGATAGTGGTATATGAAGAAATGTAAGCAATGTGTTGGAGCATAGTGAAGAATATTGAGAATGTATCAAGCATTTCCTAAGGAGTTTTATCCTTCCATAACTATTAATATATGATGTTACCCTACTTCAAGGGTTTTCTCTACAATTCTCTTATGTTGATTACTTTGTGTGAATGAATTGGGTTAGTGTTGAAGTTAGGGGTTTATATTCTAGTTTATATTATCTACTAAGGTACACAAAAATTATTCTGAAATATTTTATTATGCAAGTTTATCTCCTCATACCTCATATTTATTATCACTAGATTATTGCTCAAATTTATGAAAATAGATAAAGTATGAAAATGAAAGAACAGGAAAATGAACACACCATCCAAAAAAATCAACACAAGATGTATCCTAGGAAACCTAAAACAGGAGAAAACAAATATAGAATATGAGGCCTATGCTCTGCTCTCTTTTATTCAAGCATGGAAATGAAAATACAAAGAAAGGGGCACTCACTGTGGATTTTTCTATGACAATGTGGCTTGAATGGCTACTACATAATATTTTTCCTCTTTTTTCATGCCTCTAAATCACACTCATAAATGCTTTTCTCAACCATGGGGGCTCCATCTTATTGACCAATATCTTATCACATTCATCCATAAAGGGGGCTTTAAAATTGTAAAAAATAGAGTCAATATCTTGTAGTTATTGGGGGGGGGAAATGTACGCATTTATAAGTATTGGGGGATATAAAAATGGGTATCTCATAAAAATGGGGTATATATAGTAACAATGGGGAGTTTTTAATTGGAAAGATGTATAGGGAGTAGGGTTCAACAAAATGATTTTGGGAGGTATTTATCAATATCTAGTGAAATTTGAAGTATTCTTTAATATTTCAAGAACACACGCGCTATGTCATAGTTTCAGATATCACGTGTTCTCAACTATTGAATGAGCATAATGATAAAAGAGTGAAATCCTCTCTCCTCTTAGCGACCCAATATTTAACATATTTTAACATACGTCCAGGGTTAGGTTTTTTGCATGACTCAACCCTCAATTAGCGTTAGGGTTTTCAAACTTCTAGAATCTTCTTGAAATTCCATGCATGACTAGCCCCACACATGATTAAATGGGTTTCATGTGGAATCCACTCAATACCATGGTGGTAAATGACGTAGGTCAACTTGCATGAGGCATAGATTCCGCATATGGAATTTCATTGAGGTAATATTTGGGTCATTGGAAATATCATGGTGTGTAGAACAATGTCAAGGGGATAGGATCTGTTGCCGCAAATTTTTGACCCCAAAAAATTTTATTTGATGCCTTAAAACAACTCTAGAAGGCTTAAAACCTTGAAACTTCAAACTTTGAGCTACAACTAAAATGGGTCACGCAAGAATTCCTCCAATTTTCCACCCAGAAAGTACCAAAATAGATGAAATTTGTATAATAATTCATTCTAAATCACTGATTTTATCATGTCTTCAAAGGGGCTTAGAGTATAATTAATCCAAATTTAATGAAATTAAGGTTACAATTTTGAATAAATTTTATTTAATCAATAAAATTAGAAGATCATGGGAAATTGACATAAAAAATTCTGATGAAATATAATTAAATTGTAATGAAATCCATAAAAATATCAACTTATACTAATGTGATAGGTGGTGGAGACGAGATGTGTTCAATAAAATTACATAAAGACTTATGATCAAATATATTTAAATTGTATGGAGAACTATTGAAATATATTAATTGCAAGATATAATTGTGGAAATGCTCATCCTCCACTTAATGCCAATGAGTGATAAAATCGAAAGAGATAAAATCGAAATAAGTCACCACCTCGGGGGAATTTTTCCATTAAAATCTTACCATTTTCAAAAAAAAGTTTCTACAAAAAGAACATCAATCTATTTTATTTTAGGTTTTAATTTTGCCACTAAAAAATACAATTTGGTCATAATAACTTCATAAGCATTCAAATTTAGCAAGAAAGTCATAATAACTTCATAATAACTTAGAGGGATTTAAAAAAAAAATATTCACATGCTTAAATCAATTCATAGTTAATATGATTGTATCTTGGTTTATATATTTTATTTTTGAAGAATAATATCTCCCAATCTTCTTCATAGAGGCATTAGTGAGTTAACACCCAAGGATGAAATATGAATGGATCAACTTGCATAGGCCACTACTAACCCTTAATGACTTGATGGGAATAAATAAACCACCAACTATAGAGACCACTCATAACCATAAAGGACTCTGTGGAAAGGGATCAATCACTGGCTACAGAGGTCACTGCTAACGCCTAAGGACTACATTTGAGTGGATAAACTACCATCCACAAAGACCACTTGTAACCCCAAAGTAATGAATGAGAATGGATCAACTACCAGCTATAGAGGTCACTACTAAACACTAAGGACTCGATAGGAATGGATTAACTATGAGTTGCATAGGTCACTCGTAACCCCAAGGCACCTAACGAGAATGGATCACTTTCCAATTGTAATGCCTACTACTAACTCCAAAGGACGTGATTGGAATGGATCAACTAAAAACAATGGATGCGATTGTTAACGCCTAAGGACTTGATGGGAATGGATCAACCATTGGACGTAGAGGCCACTCGTAACCCCAAAGGACTCAATAAAAATGGATGAATCACCAACCATAAAAGCCATTTCTATCCCCTAAGGACTTGAAGGTTGAAATATCCCTGATCCTGCTGATCAAGATATTTTCTATTGATCTAATGCTCTGTCTCGCAGATCTGATACACTGAGGGTTTCTGGATGTGTTTCAGTTGTGTGTTTGAGATATTTATGGTTATTGCGAGTGCATGTTGGTTATTCCATGTGCATGTTGGTTATTGCATGTGCATCTTGCATATTTATGGTTTAAACAACATATAAAGGATGCATGCAGAAGTAAAGAACATCAACTGCCCAATATCATGTATAATATGGTTCGAGCATGGAAATACAATAGCCTACTGGAAATATAGAATATAAACATCAACTGGATCTCATGGATCAGTACTGGAATATAATCAAATAACATAAAAATACCCATGATCAGAAGATGATAGCAGATCTGATGCATGCACGGATAGATCGGCGAAAATATGCGATTTCGACGAAGTACAGTAATTGCTACCAGCTGGAAAACTCGTTCAAAAGTTCAGACCATTGAAATATGTTGGGAACTGCTCCAAAAGAAGCACCCTGGCCTCTAGACTGAAATGGGTGAGTGTCAGATCTTGAATCTGGTCTCTAAGGCACTAGATCTAGACCCCTGAGGGGTTTGTGCACCTCCTGGAGCACTAGAAGCACCCCAAAGGATTCCACCAATGGAATCTACTTCTATATGGCTCAAAACAATCATCTCACCAAATAAGGAAATGGGTCGGAAGGATTTGACCGGATCTGCTCTGAAACTCTGCATGCAACACCAAATGTCTATCCGGAAGAGTTGCGCCCTAAATGGTTGAATGAGTCGATATGAAAGATTCCATTGTCAGAATCTGACGATAGATGGCTCAATAGAAGCGCCCTGGCTAGATCTCAAATGGGTTGGAAGGAAACTACAATCCGGATATGGATCTCGTGCAGGTTTCCAAACCCTCAAACTGACTTGTGCCCTTGCTGGCTGAGATGCGCACTCTGATATGGATACTCCTGAAAAGTACGCTAAAATACCTGGATGGTATCTCCAATGGGATAGGGTGTCTCTCTCAACACCAAAACTGATCAATGGTGGTGGTTTCCTCCAGAAATCCACAAAACAGTAAGGTCGACTCTTCTCCTCCTCTGGGAACTCTCAACATCAAATCATAAGAATGCATAATGAATTAGGTTGCTTTACCCTTCCTTTATAGCTTCTCGAAACCCTATTTCGTTGTTGACCTTTTCCCTCCAAGTGACTTTTACTTTATTTTATTATTCCTTGATTATATCACTTAATTAATTAATTAATTAACCATTTTGCCTATAAAAAGTGATTTATCCATTCTAATGGCTTCTCCGGCCACTGAAAGTCACTTCTCATCATCTTATCCTATAACACTCTTCCTCCTGATTTCGATGAGCTATTACACTAAGAGGTTTCTCCAAGTAATATGCCCATTATGACCTTCTTAGTGAATTTAATTAAGATATGACCCATAATAACTCAAAATTACGAAAATCATCGAAATGCAACGAAACCAAAGCCCAGTTGTGCGAAATGGATCTTGATGATGAATGATACAATTCGGGCCCAAATAAAACCCTCAATATCTCCCGAACTCTCTGTCACCCCTATCTGGCTACTCAGGTAGGCATAACACTCTGAAATGTTGTAATGTTATAATGTCCCAAAATGGGGACATTACAGTCCTCCCTGCCGGAATATTGCTTGTCCTCAATCAATAAATGAATCCAACTACATATGATATCGGGGTCCCATATCCACCTATGTGACACAAGGTAGACTCCCCTCAAGATGTGGTCTCTCCAAGTGCTCACGACGCATGACACCCACATGCTCCTGATGAGTAAAATGATCAATGGCCAAAGAATCTTAGTCAACTCCCCGAGCAACCACTCTACTCGAAACTCAACTCCATCAAATGTTGAGCTACCAAGCACTCCAATCCTTGGGTCCCATATTAGAATGTGAACTACAATGCCCTGTGGAGTATAGTTCCGTAACATGTCAACACCATGAGTCTCCTGCAAATAACACATGGCCTCAACCCGAAATGGTTCTATCTTATCAGACCATACCAAACTCAACATGGCCCCCAACGACTGAACATGTTTCTGCCATAGTGAGGTACTACAAGACCTCAACGAATCACCAGCCAGTGACGTGCTCTCCCCAATACTGAAACTCAATGGGAAAGTAAAGTGACATCCCCCTGCAAATGTCTGCTCATCTGCATCAGTCAATGAAATGCCCAGCCCCGTAATCCAGGGTCCCATGCTAGTCTCTGATAGGGACCATCATGTTGATGTTGCTCTACTCTGATCATGACTATCTGCTCAAAGTATCCATACTGGACCCTCCACGCATGGATCCTCATAAGATGAAACAAACTATCGACCCAATGGACTCTAGGATCCCATGTCAAATTTGGAAGCTCATCACTTCCAATCCCCACTAACTATTGATGTGCCCTACTGGTAACTGTCGAAATCCATCCACCCTCATCCCAATGAGAGTCTGAATATGTAGCAATCTCTGAGTTATCCTCTATCCCATGGCCTAGGATACTCTCCATCACGCCTAGGACCTCAATTGTCTACCCCTAATGATCCACCCCCATCTTGTTGTATGCAATCAAGACACTCCTGTCAGATGGTCTCAACCTACCAACTCTCCATGTCCCCTGCCACTGTCTAGCACCCCCTATGTTGTTGTCAATGATAAAAGTGTTGAGAAAGGCTATCATAAATATCTGCACCCAACTGTAGGACTGGAAAGTATCATATTCTTTGGTCAATCCCTAGGATTCGACCAAAATCTCATCCAATAGCACCCATGGTGAATAATTGCCTAAACTCCAACTACCAGGTACAACAGTAGATAACTCCACAAACTGTTGGTCAATCACTCTCCCTCCATCATCACTCAGATAGTTGTTGCTATTGTGAAGGTGATCTCCTAGTACTATGTGTTGCTGCAAGGGAGAGGAATCTCCATGTTCCACTAAGTGTGTCTCCTCCTTGCCATCCAATGCATCCTCGTGAATCCCATAGTACATCTCTCTCATCATCATATGTTGAAGGTGTACTGTCGGATCAACCTCTGTGTGGATATCAATGAATCCTGGAACACAAATTAAAGTGTCATCGTAACTGCCCCTGGCTCTGGAATCCTCATGTGTATGTGTATGATCGATTGTCTCAGAACTACCCATGAATGGTGGCCCCTGCAGCACCCAGATATCCTCCAACAATGTAACTGAGGAACATATCTGACTCTCTATCGAGATAGATATAGTGTATCTCTGACTAGTCTCCTCAGGGAGCTCATCTAATCTAGACTCTAATTCTTGAAGGGTTGTCTGTGTGCCTTCCAAGAATCCTCGGGTGCTCACCCACTCACGAGTGAGTCGGTCCACCTCAAGCTTCTGCTCCCTCAGTGCCCTGTGATACATCTCGCCAATATCCAGTAGGTAATCTCTGTCCATCAATAACTGTTGGTAGTCATCCCTCATCACAGTCACTCTCTCCATGAGTGTATGGAAGTCATCAATGGCAAGTCCCCTATCTAAACTATCATGTGCCATCGAGGCCCTCCAGCAATAACCTGCCACCAATGCCTATGTATCATAAATGCATCGAGTGGCTGCCATGACCATGTCCTCACTGACTCTCAATTCTCCCATCTAATGTCATGACTCCTGATCACAGTCCCGCTGAGGTTCTACCTCATGCCCCTCATTAGTAGTGTCAACAATGGAATCCCCAACAACACACTCCTCAAAAAGATAAGGCACTGAACTGCCCACTGTCCACCATGCTACTAAGTCCTCCTGTAGGCCACTGCACACCATCACCAACTACTACCCCCATCTGAATCACATTGTATCCTGTATGGGCAGTTGTATCCTCCTGTGTGCTCACCCTACTAATATCATCTATGCCTGGATCCCATACAGATGTGTCCAGACACGTTCTATGGCCATCCTGACCATTAAGGAGTGTATCATCATCATTGTAGATCGATCCTGGGAGTAAGTGTCCCAACAAGCTGTCAGTCTCCACAACCTGGTCCATTAATGGAATCTCCAAGAGTGGTGACTCACTCTCATCATACTGATAGGTATGTGT
>JASDQU010105859.1:90504-114172 GCA_032191745.1 Picea mariana
AGAGGACATAATGATAAGAATAAAGTAAAAACATTTAGCATAAAACTTTGTAAAAATAAACAAAAAAGTAAAGTGTTGAATGCTAAGTAAAACTTAGTAAATAAGTGAAGTGTTCAATGTGGAGTAAAACTTAGTAAATAAGTGAAGTGTCCAATGGGGAGATTAGCATATGCAGTAAACAATGCAAATAAGTCAAGTGTTCAATGAGGAGGTCAACATATGTTGGAAACAATGTAAAATGTTGGAAGGTTAAGATGGGTGGAAACCAATGTAAAGTGTTTGCATGTTAGAATTGTGTGAAGCAAAGTGTGTAGAGTTCTTGGCACAAGAGACGAATAGTGAAACTTAATATAAATAAATGAAAAGAAAAGATAACATTGATTCTCACATTGAATGTCGCCCCAAGAACCTGTAAAAGTTGATAATCAATAAACAATAACACCAAATTCTTTCAAGTTTTTAGATGTCTCAATGCTTTTGGTTATATACATATATTAAAAAATAAGTATATAAAGAGAACAAAACGTTTTTATGCATATGCTTAACTTTAAAAATATCGTTAAACATATATATCTTCCACACAAATATATCTTGCACGGAGACATATCATCCACATAGATATATATTCCGCACCTATGCACATGAATATCCCTCGGAAAACCAACACTTCATCTAATTTGAACCCTTGTGTAGGGAATTCATTTCACTCATCGTCCCGCACTCCTACAATTCGCAACTCTGAACATCCAATCATTACCGAACACAGTTTCTGACAAGCTATTTAATTTGCATAATAACCAAGTTCTTTATGTTATGTTCATTTACTAAGATTCCGCCACTAACTCTCCATACTTAATTGGATTTATTTTAAGTAACAATGTTTGTTAAAAAAAATAAGTAAATAAGGTGAAAAAATACTTTCATTCATATGTTTAACTGAAAAAATACTGTCGAGTAATTCATTTTAAGTAACAATATTTATTATAAAAAATAAGTACATATAAAGTGATCAAAATGCTTTTATGCATATTTTTAAGTTGGTCTATTTTGGATCCTTATGTGAAGAATTCATTTCACTCATCCTCTTGAACTTTCACAACGCTACGCTTAAAATAGTTATAAATTTTATCAATTATAGATACATATGCATAAGTATATAAAGTGCACAAATTACTTTTATGCATATGTTTAAATTAAAAAATACTATTGATTAATAGCCATAATTTTAATTTCAATATTTTTCTTAGTCATTTTTCTCGTTGTGCATATCTTTTCTCTATGACCATATCTACAAACTCTGCATAGATATATATCTTCCACACATCCGCACTCTGCATAGGTATATCCTTAGCACAACCAACACATTAATATTAAGTTTCATCCCAACAACCTGTAAAAGTTGATAATCAACAAACATTAACACCAATGTCTTCTAACTTTTTAGATATCTCAATGTTTTTACATATATACATATATTAAAAAATTAAGTATATAAAATGAACAAGGCTTTTATGTATATACTTAACTTATATATATATATATATATATATATATATATATAATCCTCACAAACATATTGTCTGCATAGATATATCCCTGACACCTTCGCATAGGTATATCTCCTGCATAGCCAACACTTAGTCTAATTAATATCACTCATCCTCTTGCACTCTTGCACTTCATAACTCTACACTTCCAATAGTTCCAGATTCTAACAAGTCATGTAATTTGCATAATACTTGAGTCATTTATGGTACACTCATTTTCTAAGATTCTACCACTAACTCTCCATAATTAAATGAATTTATTTTAAGTAACAATGTTTATTATAATAAAGAAAGTATATACTTCATGAAGGGACACAACGACTCTATTAGGGTTTTATGCTGGTGTGTCTTAGGGTTTTATGTAGGTCTTATCTTCAACATATTTTGAATCGGTTTATCTACCCTAAAGGGTGTTTGAGCCAAATCTAATGATGGAAGGGGAGGGGGTGCGAGTCCACTCATACCATAATGTGGTTGCAAGTGAACCCAAGGTACCGATAACATTGTGGTGGCCATTTGAGTCGCTGTTACAACTGAGGGAACAAGTATACTAAAGAGAACTAAACAAAGGAAAGGTTGTGGAAGTCGAGGTAGAATCTTCTCACCCAAAAGTGGCTTGTCCATGAGAACTAGCAAAATGCATTACTCAATCTTCTAGAGTGACAAGATATGTAGTTAGATCAATGAGGGTCTAAGAAAAAATTATGAAATAGCATACACAATATATGAAATATCATGCCCTCATAGGAAAATTTATGGGTCTTTGGCCATCAAAAAGAGATATAGTCAAGTTGATCAAAAATTGGTGGAATCCTAAAGGTCATTTTGATCTTAGTCTAGGGTCTAAGGGATTCTTCACTACCATATTCCACAATATGGAGGAAAAAGAGTGGATCTTTGAAGGTGGGCCTTATCTCTTCAACTCTATAGGTCAATAATTGAGATATTGGATCGATCATTTTAGCCCAGAAAAGAAGGATTTTACTTACACTCCAGTGTGGATCAGACTCTATTCGCTTCTGCAATAATTTTGGCTTAGGGAAATACTAGTGGGGATTAGAAATAGTCTAGGAAGGTATTTCAAGACAACAGAGGAAACCCGTCAACACTACTATACTTATTATGCGTGCATGTGTGTCTATATGAATATTTCTAAGGTTCTTCCTGGCTCTATATTCCTGGAACACCAAGATGAGAAATAGATCCAAACCATAGATTATGAACACATTCCTTTTCGATGCATAAAATGTCATGAGCATGGATATCTATTTCAAGAATTCCTACTTAATTCCCTTCTTGGTCCTAAGAGTGTTACTCCAGAAAATTCCAAGGATGGATTCATCCAGATCGCAGGGAAACATAGGTAAAATAAAAGGAAATCAATTATTGCACCTATCAATCCCTCGTCGACCAACAACTCCTTTGAATCTCTCAATCAGATCCTGGATTATCTTTCTCAAGATGAGATAATTCCTTCCTCAACTCAAGAGAAAATCCATGGTAAGGCCAAGATAACCCCAGTGCTAATATTGGAGAAGATCGTCCATATTCTGAACAGGGTCTTGCTGGAGGATGATCAAGATACTATACATGGTACTAAAATGGGTATGGAAATGGATGAGAAAATATTAGTAGAGATATATCTTGTGCACCTCTAGGAGGCCTATAGAAAAAAAGAAACTTCAATCCCTCCCTCTTAAACAACTAAGAAAAGTATCCAAAGTATATCTCAGTTCCACTACAGGAGCCACTTTAATAATAGGAAGAAACCTTGATATCCATATATATCCACTTAAAGAGTCTCATAAAACCACCAAAGATAAAATAATACAAGCTCAAAAACCCACTCATCAGCTCATCTAGGAGGTAGGTAGTTTCATGATCAACTCTGGCCATATCCATAAGATCACTGAGAGATTCCATCCCATCCCCCCCCATCTTACTCATGAATATTGTCTCCTAGAACATCAGAGGACTCAATGGGAGGACCAAGCAATGGACCCTTTAAAACAACATCATGGAAGAGAATTTGGATATTTTTTTTCTACAGGAAACAAAATGTGTGTATGTGGTAGAATAAAGCATCTTTTTGAGATGCTATAAGTGAAGTAATTATGTATATAATGATTCACTAGGAATGGAAGGGGGAATCAAAATCCATTAGAACCCAGATACATTCATTCTTGAAAATTGTTACTCTTCTAAATCGACTATTATAGTTGGCTATAGGGAAATCATCTCAAACAAAGGAGGGGTCCTAACTGGTGTCTATGGGCCACAATTATATGGAAAATGTGTCCTTCCTTAATAGTTTGAAGGACTTAGGTGAGCTCATACATAAATAGAAACAGATCCTTAGGGGGGATTTTAATATCATTCTCTCTTTGGATGAAAAGTGAGGGGGTAATAAAATATTGGGAAAAGACAGTAAGGATATCAATGACCTATTTGATTCTCTTCAATTGATTGATATGGAAACCATAAACTGAATGTATACCTGGAAAAAAATGTGATCATGTTCACATCAAGTTGCATCAAATATCAAAATATTTCTCATCTCCAAACCACTTATGATTGAGGGCCTTCTCATGGAAACTAGTATTCTCCCTACTTATTGCTCGAACCATTGGTCACTACACCTATGGATTGAGATTTATATCTCTCCTCGAAGAAAACCTTTTAGATTCAAAATTTTTTGTCTCTGCCATCAAGATTTTATGGAGAATTCTTAAACCTGGTGGAATAAGGAAATCATCTCTCACGGGACCCTAATGTACATGTTTCAACCAAATCTTAAAAATGTCAAGAAACACATAAAAGAGTGGAATAATAATTTCTTCAGTAATATTTTTCAGGCCTAGTGGGATTTGGAACAACACATGAAGGAGATATAGTAGTTGATCATATTTCAAGGAACTAAAAATTCATTGCAATATGAATAGAAGTAGATAAAATCATAGTTGGAGGAAATATACACACGAAAAGAGATACTATGGAGGAATAAATATCGAGTACAATGGTTTAGGGAGGGTGAGAAAAAATCAAAATTATTTCATCGCTCTATGATTAAACATCCACACACCAATCACATCACCAAGTTGGATACTGAACATGGGGAGACAGTAATAGATCATAAGGGCATGGAATAGGAACTCATTAAATTTTATAAATATATCCTATCATAATGGTGTCCTGATAGATCCCTTTCAATAGATAAAATCACTTCTCACATCCCATCCTTAATAAAAAAAGAGAGGAATGAAACCCTCTTAAGAACCATCTCAATAAAAGAGGTAGACCAGGAAATAAAGGAAATGTCGACTTGAAAATCCACATGGACAGATGGTTTCACAAAATATTTCTTCCATCATTGCTGACACTTTGTCCGAGAAGAAGTTTGACAGCTAGTTGAGGAATCATGAGCCTCCCTAGGATTTCTTCCTACCCTCAATTCCACTTTATTAACATTGATACCCAAAGAGGAGCGATTCCATCACTTGAAGAAGTTTTGAGCAATCTCTCTCTGTAATGTCATCTACAAAATAATTTTCAAGGTAATTTCTCTCCAACTAAAACCTCATCTTCCTTTTATCATTTCACAAGAGAAATTTGTTTACGTAGAAGTTCATAAAATTTTGGATAGTGTTATTCTTTCCCATGAATTAATACATTCCTTCAAATGTACTAACACGCCAAGAATGATAATAAATCTTGATCTCTCAAAAGATTTTGACAAGATAAGTTGGAAATATATGAGATCCATTCTTCTAGATTTTGGTTTATGCAATGACTAGGTTAAAGGGATTCTCAATCTTAATTTTACAACCTTATTCTCCATTCTAGCCAATGGATTCCCCTCAAATACTTTCTCCCCTACTAGAGGAATTCGAAACGAGGACCCTCTATCCCCCTTCCTTTTTTTCATTATAGTGGAGGGCCTAAGTCACTATATAAAGGAATATATAGCTAATGGCTCTCTCTATGGTCTTCCACTTCATGGAATACAACCTCCTATTTTCCATAGCCATTTTTTCTATGATACCATGATGTCGGGATCCCCTACACCCAGAGAATCCCTCAAAATTAAGAGCATCTTGCACGATTTCAGCGAAGCCTCTAGCACTACCATGAAATTGGATAAGTCCCAAATACTCTTATTTAATACCCCTAAATCCATTCAATCCTATATTTATTGTATTATGGGATTTTATCGGAGCTTCCTTCGATCCAAATACTTATGAATCATCATCATTGACAATTCCCCAGATAATATCTCTTGGGAACCCCTTATCACCTCCTTAAAAAATCATCTTGAATCTTGGAATGTTCATTCCATAAACATGGAAGGTCATATTATTCTCCTAAAATCCCTCCTTAATTCCATTCCCATTTATCCCTTCTTTACATTAGCTTCGTCGAACTTCATTCTCAGCTACATCTGTAACATCCAAAGGAACTTCCTTTTGCAAGGTACCAAAGATGGTAGAAAATGGGTGATTATAAAATGGGAAAATCTATGCAAGAAAAAGTTGTCGGGCGGTATGGGCCTAAGAGGATCTTGTTTACTAAATTTGTCATGGGGGGGGAAATATGGTTGTGATGGCTAAAACTGTAATGGCCCCTTCATTACGACTTGGAAAGAAAAACATAATTTTTTTTTTAAGCATAGTGAAATTAATGTCAACAATATAAATCATAGCAACACAAAATAACAACATCCTAAGTGAAAGAATTACAAACTACTCATCATTGAAATCAATTACTACACATTCAATGCATCAACAAAAAGGATAGTGACACATAAACATAAATAGTGTTGCCTCTTAACACATCACCATCGACTTGAAACAATTTATAAACGATGATAAACCAGATAATGAATATTAAAATGACTACCCACCCAACCTACCCTATAAGGTTAGGACCTCCAGGACTAGCGACTGTTCTAAGGAACAAGGAGGTTTCTACATCCCACTAACAATCAAGTCCACATCAACTAGATCAATCATTCAATCTTAATCATCATTTAATCATGGCAAAAGGGTAATCATTTTCATCTTTATGAATCATACATCAACATTTAAATTAGTACACTCGTAATATCAATTTCTAAGGATCATTAATCAACATTAAATATTTGTTGCGTGAAAAAGTAAACAAACTCTAGAACAACTACATGTCAACTTAATTAATGGCGTAAGAGAAAACTAGTTACTAAATCAGTCACATATCGACACAAATTCAAGATGCAGGATTAAATAGCAATTTATTCATGATGCAAGAGTGATGAAAATTAAATTCAAAGGTGCAAGGTAATAATTACAAATAAATCACACACCCACTTAAATTAAGGTGCGCAAATAAATTTTATTGCTAAACTAATCATGCATCACCATTATTGCAATGCACATGAGTAATCAAAAGCGTAAACATTTATGCATCAACATTAGTCCATAGAGACACACAATCTAACCACTTAAGCATTAACATAAATAAAATCATCTATCACATTAAATTTTGTTTGCGCAAGAAGTTTAATATCTAAACAATCATTCATTACATCATATTTTCATTGCGCGCAAGAAGTCTAATATCTAAAACCATCCTTTATTACATTAAATTACATTTGTGCAAGACGTCTAATATCTAAACAATCATACATTCCATTATATTTTCAGTGCACACAAGAAGTCTAATAACTACAACAATCATTCATTACAAAATATTTTCATTCTGCGCAACAAAGTCTATCTAGTCAATCAATCACTCGTTAGTTTAATGGGTACAAGAATAAATTATTAACAGATCTCATCATACATCAACATTATTCATGGCACACGATGGTCTAATTCTTAAGTGGTCATGCCTCGACATTAATCATGGTGCACAAGTAAATGTAATTACTTAATTTATCATGCTTCAACATTATATCAAGTGCCAAGAGAAATCTATACTTAGGTTCCTTGATTTTATTCATGAGAACGTAAGCCTTTTTAAACGACATGTGAGACATATTAAAAGATTGGGCCTATATATCAGATATCAATTATTTAATAAAACAATTAATAAACATTTAATAAAACAAAAACACATAATAAACTATACATATTAGATATCAATTATGCTCATTAACAAAATCTAAAAAGATGGCATAAATAAGATGAGTTTTCCAGATAAAAAAAGGAGGGTTCCCATACCCACACAGGGTGCCTTAACTGCAAAAAAAATTGAGTAATAAAAAGGGAAACCAATGAATGAATCCACTAGAAATCTCCTGGCAAGTCACTAAGGAAAACTCAATAAATATGATGAGTAAATGGTGGCAATCACAGAGAAAAGGACAAGTGAAAACATCGTGTTTAAAGTGGAAAATCACTGATAATAGGACCATTCGCTGAGAAAAATAAGGATTTAAATCACTGAGGTAAAAAGGGATCAATCGTTGGACGATTTTTCTCAAAACGCAAGGTGAACCTCCTGGTGGAAAAACACAGAGAAACATGGTACTTTACATGGACGTGTATGGTGTGAAACGAGGGTAAAACTCCTGGTAAGTATGTAGAGATAACCAATTGGAATCGCATGGTATATTCTCCATGCTTGGTGAATTGATAAAGGGGAAAATAAATGTTGTCCAGTTTAGATAAAAGGGAAGAGAAAGGAAGGACATGGCGCACTGAGCATATGATTTGGTCAAGGTAAAGGGGAAAGGTTGGCGCTCTTAGCCACTCAAAATTCATCAAGGTAAATAACAATGGAAGGGCGAACCTGAAATGCCAATGTTATATAAAGAAGGAGCATCGATGCATGAGGATGATCGATTTAGGATATTCTCCAAGTAATCGCACATCCGATCAATGGAGAAATCAAAAGTTTCTAGGAGAACTCGCTACAGGAATCTCGCTACCAGGGCAGTGGATTTGAAGGTCCAAAAAAAAAAATTTCAATACATTCCATCATATGTTTTACCACATGATCATCCACCCTAGGTTTACAACACTATACAATATAATTAAACTACATTTTAATTTGAAACTTAATGTATTCAATCTCAGTTTAGGATTACCATAACCGAAGGAGAAGAATCTGAATTTATTATTCTGTACTTGCAATCCCTCCTGTCTCTCGCTTCCTAACCATCGAGACTTTACCGATACCTCATATCCAATGCTAGGGGTAATATTCTTCCACCTTATCCCCTTGATCCATAAAGGGGCCACACACAAACACAACCATAATACTCTAGCTCCCAGCTCACCTTGCAAGCAAGAGCCACCACTCTCTCTCTCTCAAGCTGTCTATCCCAACTCTCACAAGTAAAACTAGTTTGAATTTTTTCAGCATAACCTTACTCATACCAGTCATGCTCCATTCCTCCTCTCATCCATTTCTTTTATATAATTTTTCTTAGATACCAATTTCCATTTGCACATTTAATTCATTTTTTTAAATTAATTAGGAATTACTGTCCCCATACACTTGTCACCCATTCCCTTAGTTGCACCAATAAATCCACCATTTAATTTAATTAAATGTCAATTTCTCTCACCCATCCTAAAAGCGCACCTAAAATCACTCCTAATTTCCCCTTTATTCCCTTTATTTCCCTTTTAATGGTTGGCGCCCTTCTAAAAATGAGTTGTGTTTAATTTAGGAAAGTTTTTTAGTTATACTAGACTAGATACCTTTATATGCTTACACATCTTTATGCTTTATTCATTTTTCACTTTAAATTTTAATTTAGTATTTACTTTCACAAGTGTATAAATCACTCCTTAGGATTTATTTTTATTTTCATTGATTCTTAATTTGATTTATTTCATCCCCTCATCATTTAATTTAAAATTTTAGTTTTTAGTCTTGTCACTCACTTACACTTAGGCTTTGTTAAATATTTAATTTCAAATGCCTATACGCTTAGGGATTATGATTAATAAGTTCATTATTTAGTTAATCAATTAATAAATTAATTAATTCGACAGGTGCTCAACGTTTAAGATTTAAAATTTGCTCAAGTTTTCTAGGCCACCTAAATTCATTCACTCATTTTTTTATAGCGTGACATGCCCTTCAAGACCCACTATGTGCTCCAAGGGTGCCACTCACCTTTGATTCAAATTTTAATTACTTTGCATGCCCTTCAAGATGCACTACGTGCTCCAAGCATGCAACTTTCCTTTGATTGGTTTTGGTATTTGTCCAACCCTTGGAGTCAATAATGCATTCAAGAGGCCTTTTAAGAGAATTAGGGCCTCTAAGGAATAAGGACCCTGCCTTATTGTACACCCCTTAGAATCTTCGTGAGCGACTATCTTATTCTGTGTTCATGACATCGTGGATATCTTGAACTAGGTAATCATTAACCTACAATTTGAACCATGGCGAGAGTGCTAGTAGATTGTGACAGGGATTTTGCCACACCTCTCCTTCAATATCTAGTCATTGTGCATGGACCCTTTACTCCTTATGTGAGTTTTATTAGCAAACAATCATCATCCTACATACATCAACAAAACACTATAAATGATCCATAAACAATATCATAATATACCCGATCATATGTCACATATGCATAAATGTAATACTCACACCAATAGGATCCACTCCCTAACCAAATGCAGGGTCCAAGGAGGTCTATTGATGCCATCGAAATCCTCAATCTGTCAGTGTCTTGCACACTCAGGAGAAACTCATCAATATCATATTTCTATACATAGATATCAAAAAAACATAAATTATAATCCATCAACATCATCATAAGAACCCATAAGCAAAACAAACAACCATATACTCAAACCAGATCACTTGCTCACAAGTGTCCTCAAGGAATAAGTCAAAAACATGTGCAAGAAAGAGTGGGATGCTACATACACCCCCTCTTGTTTTAAACTTTATCCTAAAGTTGTACAATATATAAAATGCAGTATATAAAGCATCTGACAAAATATATATGTATAAACTATCAAAAAGGAAATGTTGACGCATATCATATGTTTCCTCCCAAGTAGCCGAGGGTGGACTAAAATTGTCCTACTGCACCTTGACCTGATCAACTTTTCGATGCTGTAGCTATCGAGTGCGATGGTCCATAATGCAGATTGGCTCTTCCATGAGTGCACCCTCATCCGACACCACAAGGAACTCATTTCAATGTCATGTGTAGGATTACTAACACAGTGTTGTGAAATAGATACAATATAAACATCGCCTCCAAGAATGAGGTAAGGCTATTCAATAGGCCACGGGTACCTTCCTTTCCACAAGTTTGAAAGGGCCCACTAACTAGGAAATATTTTATCACCCTTTTTGAACTTAATCGAACTTTGGTGTGGTTTCACCCTCAAGAAAACTTGATCACCAACTTCATAACTATGGTCAACGTGATACACATCGACATAACTCTTTTGTCAATCTTGCACTTATTTAATCCTTTGTATTATCATTTGAATTTTATCTTCCATTTCATGGATCGCCTCTGGTCCTACCAGGACCCTATCCTCAACTCAATCCTAGCTCAAAGGCATCTGAAACTGTCCCCCATAAATAAAATCAAATGGCTCCATCTTAATGGTTCGTTGATAGTTGTTGTTGTACGAAAATTCTACTAGTGGAAAGAAATCCTCCAAACATTTATGTTGGTCCATCACATACATACACAACATATCCTCCAAAATTTGGTTCTTTCTTTCTATCTTCCTGTATGTCTCAAGGTGATACGTTGTACTAAAGTTAATTTGGGTTCCCAAGGCCTATTGGAAACTAGTCCAAAATTGTGCTGTAAACACTGATCCTTAATCGGATATGATCCCTTTATGCATGCCATGAAATCTCACAATATCGCTGATAAAAACTATAGCTATGTATGGTGCCCAATACATCATACACACATGGATAAAATGTACAGTCTTCATTAGAGTGTCAACTACCATGAAAATTGAGTCATGCCCCCTTGCCATCAACGACAATCCCACAATAAAGTCCATCAAAATTCCCTCCCATTTTGATTATGGAATAGTGTGTGTTTGTAGTAATTCTTCTATATGTCTACGTTCAACCTTCACTTGTTGACATTCTGGACATATCTGCATGTAGTTGACTATGTTCTCCTTCATCCCTTCTAGAATAATAAGTGCTTAAGGTCTGGTCTGATATTCATGACTATTGGATGAGCCATGTACTTTGCTCTATGAGATTCATTTAATATTAATATTCTCAATTATTCGTTAGGTGGTACGTAAATCTAGTTATTATCCCTCATTAAACCATCGTTGTCCAATGTAAATCCCTCAAAATTTGGTACCAACATCGTGTCTTGGCCGATATTTTCCTTAATCTCTTTATACCAGTCATTGTTGCATTTTAAAGTTAGAATATTTTGCAGAAGATTTGTTTGAAGAGGCATCACCTAAAATATGTGTGGTGTCTAAATCAACGCATCTTCCACTCTGTTCATTGTCCCTTTTATGTATATAATCTCAAAATCATACTCTCTAAGAAGTTTTTGACCAACGACTTTGTTTCACATTCAAGTCACTTTGCATTAAAATGTGTTGCAAACCATAGTGGTCTGTTTTTAGTTCGAATTTACCTCTAATAAGGTAGTGTCTCTACACTGTCAGGGCATACACAATGGCCAAAAACTCAAAATCATGTGTCGTGTAGTTCTCCTCCTACTTTCTTAACTTCCTAGAGATGTAAGTGATCAGTCGATCGTCTTGCATCAAGACTCTGCCTAAGCCTTCCTTGGATGCATCTATGCATACCAAGAATTCCTCGTCCATGTCGGGGACTTTTATTATTGACGTTTTTGTCAACATTTCCTTGAGCCTTAGAAATGCTTCTACGCATTTCTTGGTCCATACAAGCTTCTTTTTTTTTCTTCTGCAATTTCGTGATCGAATTTGTTATCTTCGAAAAACCTTCGATGAACCTTCAATAATATCCTTCTAAACCCATAAAGCTACGTATGTATAGTATTCTCTTCTACGCAAGCCATTCCATAATAGTCTCTACCTTCATTGGATCCACAACAATTCCTTAGTCGAAGATATAATTCCCTATATAATGAATCCTTGATTGATAAAAAGATCATTTCGATAGGTTCCCGTATAATTTGTCCTCTCGTAAAAATTGTAGTAGAAAGAACAAATGTTCATCATGTTATTTAATATTCCAAGAATATATCAATATGTCATCAAAGAATACTTGAAAAATCTTGTCCAAGTATTCGCAGAACACCCCATTCATCAAGCTCATGAATACCCCTAGGGCGTTTGCCAGTACAAACTCTAAAATGGTAAACCTGTAATGCATCAACCTCATCTTGAATTGAGTCTTAGGAATTTCTTCCTCTTTGATCCATAACTGGTGATATCCTGATCTTAAGTCGAGCTTCGAAAACACCATCATGCCTTTCATTTGGTCAAACAAATCATCTATTCTTGGCAACAAATATTGGTTCTTGATCGTTGCCTTTTTCACTTGACAGTAGTCAATACAGAGTCTCCACGGCCCATCCTTCTTCCATATGAAAATAATGGGAGCACACCAAGGTGACACACTTGAACATATAAGCCGTAGGTCCAACAAATATTTCAATTTCATTTTCAACCCCTGTAACTCAGGTGTTGACATCCAATAAGGTCTTGTTGCCATCAATTTGGTTCCCGGTTTCAATTCAATGGTAAAATCAAACTCTCCTTTGAGTGACAAGCCTGGTAAATCTTCTGGAAATACGTCAACAAACTCTCATACTACCAAAATGTTTTCTAATCCTTTCTCCACTCCTTGGCCATTCAACGTGAATTTTAGATATATTTTACATCCTTTGTGCATGCTCTTCTGTAGTTGTAGGGAAGAAATGAACCTTAGGGACACTCTGTGTTTTATTCCTACAATCACCCTTCTTTGTCCCGCATCGTCAATCCAACTCAACCACTTTGTCTTACAGTTGATTATCTCATCATGCAATTCCAACCAATCCCTACCGATCACGATGTCATAAGATCTTGAGATCGTGATGTATAGGTCATATTTTTTTACAAAATTCTCGAAGTTAAAGAGACAATTCATAACCCTTCCTCTAACCATCTATTTGGCACCCGAAGCCATTTCGATGTATCTAAAATTGTCCTGTCAACTTCCTTTTCCTTAATACCTTTCATCACGGCACTAGAATAAATATCTTCATAGCACCAGGATATATCAAATACTAAAATTTTGGTTAGCGATGATACCTAATGCCTCGATCACAGTGGACTATTGTTTGGCCTATTGTTTATTCACCATGACAAGAATCTTGTGGGCCTTGTCCAAATCTCCATCTGTCGTATGTCCAGTTGATCTGACTTCTCTAGCCCTCTTGACCGGACAGTCTCACTGGTAATGTGAATCTCCACATGTCCAACATTTGGTCTTCGGTCCAGTACTCCTGGTCCCCGAAGTAGACGATGTTGGCCTACTTGAGGTCATATGTCCAGTTGGTCTTCCTGGAGTCCTACCTTGACCCCCACTAGTCAGCTCTTCCTCAGCTATGAGGTTCTTATAGACTACATCGAGAAAAGTTTGAGGCATTAGGATCCTCACCTTTGCACGAACATTGAATTTAAGGATGAACACACATGTTGAACTTTACCTTCCCAGTCTTCATATGTGGAGCATACCAAGTATGGAGCTCCAATAATCGAGCCTCATAATCAAGCATTGTACGACCATCCTATCATAAGGCGTTGAACTCATTGAGATGGAACTCAATGAATTCCTATGGTAAATACCTCTCCTAGAACCGTTCCTCGAATAAATCCCATGACACATCCTTGACGACCATGTTGAGTTGAGGTAGGAGTGTATTTCACCATAGAAGAGAACTTCCCTTAAGCTCAAAGACCTCCATGCAGAATTTCATGTTAAAGGTGTAATCACGAGTTGCGAATCACATCGCCATGTTCTCCATCCATGCATCAGCAGCTAAGCCATCTATGGTAGCCAAAAACTCGAGAAACTAGACCTTATCAATTTCTATATGAACACTTCTAGTACCAGTTGGGGTGCATTGTGGTCCCTCAAGGGCTACAGGTGCCCTTGCCTCATATCTATCTAGATGGTTAATCAAGGCCTCTGACATCCTCTGAAGGGAACTCGTTAGACCAACCATATCCCTCTCAACAATCAGCCCCTTTCCAATGACTTGTTCTTCTCCTTGGGGTTTATACCCCTTTGGCGTGGATGCCACTAGAGGCATCACGCCTATGCACCTAGCGCTACTTCATCTACCTCCATGACACCCTCTAAATATGATTACCGATACAGAGAAGTTCAAATTTTAATTAGCACTAATTTATTAATCAAGGGTTTAATACAGTGGAAGGTGTGACGATCCACAGTTGCATGGTTGAACTTGCTCTAATACCATATGTAACATCTCCTTCATTACGACTAGGAAAGTGAAGCATACATTTTTTTCTTAAGCATAGGGAAATTAATGACATCATAAGTAAAATCATTACCAGCTACTCATCATTGAAATCAATAATGACACATTCAATGCATCAACAAAAAGGATAGTGACACATAAACATAAACAACGTCACCTCTTAGCACATCACCATCAACTTGAAACAGTTTATAAACAATGATCAACCAGATAATGAATATTAAAATGACTACCTTCCAAACCTAACCTACAAATTTAGGATGTCCAGGACACATAAGCAACACTCAAGCGTAGGATCCAATTGATTTTGACCATTTACGATCTCAGGGATGGTGTTATTCTGAGGAACAAGCAGGTGTCTACAACCCACTAACAATCAAGTCCACATCAACTTGATCAATCATTCAATCCTAATCATCAATTAATCATGGTGCAAGGGTAATCACCATCTTTATTAATCGTACATCAACATTTAAATCAGGGCACCCATAATATCAATTTCTAACAATCATTCATCAACATTAAATATTTGTTGCACGCAAGAGTAAACAAACTCTAGAAAAATCACATGTCAACTTAATTAATCATGGAAGAGAAAAATAGTTAGTAAATTAGTCACATGTCGACATAAATTCAAGACACGAGATTAAATAATAACTTATTCATGATGCAATAGTGATGAACATTAAATTTAAAGGTGCAAAAGAATAATTACGAAGCAATCACACAACCACTTAAAGTAAGGCGTGCAAGTAAGTTTTATTACTAAACAAATCATGCATCACCATTATTTCAATGTGTGCGAGTAATCAAAAGCGTAAACATTTATGCGTCAGCATTAGTCCATATAGCCACACAATCTAACCACTTAACCATTAGCATAAATGAAATCATCCATCACATTAAATTTCATTCGCGCGATAAGTCTAATATCTAAATAATCATTCATGACATCATATTTTCATTCGCACAAGAAGTCTAATATCTAAAACCATCATTTATTACATTAAATTCCATTTGCATGAGAAGTCTAATATCTAAACAATCATACATTACATTATATTTTTCGTGCATGCAAGAAGTCTAATATCTACAACAATCATTCATTCCATTATATTTTTGTTGCGTGCAACAAATTATATCTACTCAATCAATTACTCATCAGTTTAGTGGGTGCAATAATAAATTATTAACACATTTTGACATACATCAATGTTATTCATGGCACACGATGGTATAATTCTTAAGTGGCTGCACCTCAACCTTAATCGAGGCGTGAAGTAAATGTAATTACTTAATTTATCACGCTTCAAAATTATATCAAGGTCCAAGAGAAATCTATACTTAAGTTCCTTGATTTTGTTCATGAGGACCTAAGCCTTTTTAAAGGACAGATGAGATATATTAAAATATTGGGACTATATATCAGATATCAAGTATTTAATAAAACAATTAGTAAACATTTAATAAAACAAAAAAAATTAATAAACTAGACATATCAGATATCAATTACGCCCATTAACAAAAGCTAAAAACATGGCATAAATAAGATGAGTTTTCTAGCTAAACAAAGGAGGGTTCCCATACACACACAAGGTGCCTTAATTGCAAAAATAGCTAAGTAAGAAAAATCAAAATCAGTGAATGAATCCTCTAGCAATCTCGTGGCAAGTCACTAAGGAAAACTCAATAAATACAATGAGTAAAAGGTGGAAATTGCATAGAAAAGGACAAGTGAAAATGATGTGTGTTAAGTGGGAAATCGCTGAGTAATAAGACCATTCGCTAATAAAAATAAGGAATGAAATTGCTGAGGTAAAAAGGGATCAATCATTGGGTGATTTTTTCAAAACATAGGGGTGATATATCCATCAAAAGTTGCAAATAAAACATGGTAAAATGTAGAGGTGACGAGATCAAATCACCAGGTGATTTTTCTCAAAACGCAGGGTGAACCGCTTGGTGGAAAAACGTAGAGGAACATGGTACTTTACATGGATGCATATGGTGTGAAATGAGGGTAAATCTATTGGTAGGTATGCAAAGATAACCAATTAGAATCACATGGTATATTATCCATGTTGGGAAAATTGATAAAGGGGGAAAGAAACGTTGTCGAGTTTAGATAAAAACAAAGAGCAAGGAAGGGCATGGCGCACTGAGCATATGATTTAGTCAATGTAAAAGGGCAAGGCTAACACTCTTAGCCACTCAAAATTTTTCAAGGTAAAGAGCAATGGAAGGGCGCACCAGGCATGCCCAAGTTATGTCAAGAAGGAGCATCGATGCAGGAGGAGGATATATTTAGGATATTCTCCAAGAAAGGGTGCATCCAATCGTGGGAAAAATCAAAAGCTTCTGGGAGAACTCACTACAAGAATCTCGCTACCATGGTGATGGGTTTCAAGGTCCAAAAAAAAAAAATTCAATACATTCCATCATATATTTTACTACAAGATCATCAACACTAAATTTACAACACTATACAATAGAATTAAACTACATTTTAATTTGAAACTTAATGAATTCAATCTCAGCTTAGGATTACTGTAACCGAAGGAAATGAATCCAAATTTTTTATCTCGCGCTTTATTTCCCTCCTCCTTCACTCTTTCTAACCATTGATACTTCATCGGTACCTCCCATCCAATGCTAGGGGTAATATTCTTCCCCCTTAGCCCCCCGAGCTGTAAAGGGGCCACACAAAAACACAACCAAAATACTCTAGCTCCCATCTCACCTCACAAGGTAGAGATACCACTTTCTCTCTCTCGAGATGGATATCCCAACTCTCACAAGTAAAACCAGATAGAATTTTTTCAACATAACCTTACTCATACAAATCATGCTCCATTCCTCCTCTTAGCCATTTCTTTTATAGAAGTTTTTTTAGTCACCACTTGCCATTTTCACATTTAATTCATTTTTTTTTTAAATTAATTAAGAATTACTCCCCCCATACACTTGTCACCCATTCCCTTAGTTGCACCAATAAATACACCATTTAATTTAATAAAATGTCAATTTCCCTCGCCCATCCTAAAAGAACTTCTAAAATCACTCCTAGTTGTCCCTTTGTTCCCTTTATTTCCCTTTTAATCACTGACGCCCTTCCAAAACTGAGTTGTGTTTAATTTATGAAAGTTCTTTAGATAGACTATACTAGATACCTTTCTATGCTTACACATCTTTATGCTTTATTCCTTTCTCACTTTAAATTCTAATTTAGTATTTAATTGCAGTGTATTAATCACTCAGGATTTATGTTTACTTTCATTGATTCCTAATTTGATTTATTTCGTCCCCTCATCATTTAATTTAAAAATTTAGTTTTTAGTCTTCTCACTCACTTAGACTTAGTGTTAGTTAAATCTTTAATTGCAAATGCCTAGAACCTTAGGGATTATGATTAATAAGTTCATCCTTTAGTTAATCAATTAATCAATCAATTAATTTGGCACGTGCTCAAGGTTTAAGGTTTAACATTCGCTCAAGTTTTATAGGCCACCTAGATTCATTTATTTGTTTTTTAATAGCGTGACATACCCTTCAAGACGCACTCTATGCTCCAAGGGTTCCACTCACCTTTGATTCAAATTTTAATTATGTGATGTGCCCTTCAATACGCACTACATGATCCAAGGGTGCCACTTGCCTTTGACTGATTTTTGTAGTTGTCCAATCCTTGGAGTCAATACTCCATTTAGGAAACCTTGTGAGAGACTAAGGGCCTCTAAGGAATAGGGACCCTACGTTATTACATGCCACTTAGAATATTCGTGAGCGACTATCTCAGTCTGCCTTCACAACATCATGGATCTATCGAACTAGGTAATCATTAACCTACAATTTGAGTCATGAAGACAGTGCTAGTAGGTTGTGACAGTGTTATTGCCACACCTTTCCCTCAATATATGGTTGTTGTGCATGTCCCCTTTACTCCTTATGTGATTCTAATTAGCCGAAAATCATCATCCTACATCCATCAACGAAAAATTGTCAATGATCCATAAACAACACCATAATATACCTGATCATAAGTCACATATGCATAAATGAAATACTCAAGCCAACACAATCCACTCCCTGACCCAATCTGGGGTCCAAGGAGGTCCATTGATGCCATTTACATCCTCAATCTTTCAATTTCCTGCACACTCAGGAGAAACCCATTAATAGCATTTCTCTATACATAGATATGAAATAAACATAAATCATAACCCATCAACATCATCATAATAACCCATAAATCAAAATAGGCAACCATATACTCAAACCGAATCACTTGCTCACAAGTGTCCTGAAAGAATAAGTAAATAACGTGTGCAAGCAAGAGAGGGATGTTACATACACCCCCTCTTGTTTTAAACTTCATCATGGAGTTCTATAGTATATAAAATGCAGTATATAAAGAACATGGAAAGATCCATACGTCTAAACTATCAAAAAGGAATTGTTGACGCATATCATATGCATCCTCCCAAGTAGTCGAGGGTAGAATAAAATTCTGCTACTGGACCTTCAACCAATCGAGTGTTCGACACCATAACTATCAAATGCGATGGTGAAAAATGTGGATTGGATACTCCATGAGTGCACCCTCATCTGATGCCATAAGCAAATCATGTCTATCTCATGTGTAGTATTACTAACACAATGTCGCGAAACAGATAAAAGATAAACATCATGCATTCGCCTCCAAGAATGAGGCAAGGCCAGTCGATTGGTGTGCATTATTGAATGCATCCCTAATATTTCAATGGATGATTATATTAACCCTATAACACATAATATAGTAAATATGATTTCCTATAATTAACCATGCTTGGTTTATGTTTATGTTCATTGACCATGTTTGCATATACTTGTCCATTTTTGGTGTTGTCCACTAATTGACTACTAGTACCTTAACCTTAACCTTTATAACTTCCTATCCATCAACCCTTATAAGTATACTAATGTCTAAACGACCTTAACTAGCCTTAACGACTAACACAATAGCTCACTAACTTAAAACCCCTAATATACTAATCCCTAACCACTACATCACTAACACTTTAAAATGATAAAAACTATCCTTTAACCCACCAACCACTAGAATTATATATCCTATCCCATATAACCCTACTAACTACTAGCCCCTATCACTTGTAATATCTACAAATCTAGTCACTCCTTACTTATCATAATCCCTATAATCCCACCCAACCCTAATCCCTATAAACCCATTGACCATTGACATCTTGTCCATTAATCTTTCAACACCATATATATAACCACCAACAACTATAACATCCAAATCATAAACTCACTAACCTTTGTAGACCCACTATAATAATCCCCATTTACTTTATCTCCCTATCCTTTAAAGATTCACTAATCTTATTCCTAACCCATATATTACACAATTTGGTTGAATATTGTTAATCATGATTTACTATGGTTTCCTATAGGTTTCCATGATTGAATATATCCACATTATGTCAATGTTTGATGCTACTACTCTATTGACCCCTTAAATCCTAATCAATTAATGATGATTGAATATGGTTGAAAATGGTTTTTAATGCGAGTTCACTTTGTAAAAATTGTTCAAAACACATGTGTTCATTGACTTATAAAATCGCCCTTATGTTTAGAATTTATTACACCCTTTTCTTATTTCTCTAATCCCATGATGGAAAATCCATTTAGAATTATTATAGTCCCTTATTGAAATTTTACCATTTTGTCACAAAAAGAATTGTCAATAATTAAGAAAACTTGTTTCCATGTAATTTAAAAGTCTTGTATATCCAATTATTTACCATTATACCAAAATATATATTGAGAAAATTAAATACCCCATGTATGAACTTATATTATTGTCTATAATTCTAAGATCACTCCCCATTATGGTTTTCCATGGTTGATTCTAACCACTAATCAATTAACAACCCCTCACATAATGTCCACCAACAAATACAGTTGGCTATGGGTAATTATGTTTGACTATAGGAGAATATGGTTGAATTTAGGATTGTTATGTCAATGATTGATGCTACTAAACCATAAACTACCTAACCCATAACCTAATATTGATCGTTGACTATTCATGTTACTATTAAGCAAGGTTCCATATAGTTATTGATGGTTGATGATGTGCCACTATCACAACACTAACCATGTTTGATATTATGTACACTAACACATATGGTTGACTATGATTGTACATTGTTGTCTATATGTGTAAATTGTATAATGTAGTCTTCTTCTGTCAACGATTGATTCTACTATCTCATTAACCTCATCACCCCTAACCTAATTATCATGGTTGAATATGATTGACTATGGTTACATATGGTTATCCATTGTTGATGCTACACCACTAAAAAACCATGAACTATTGATATAAATTCCACTAACAAATATTATTGACCATGGTTCACTATATGTGTCCATGCTTAAATGTAGTTCTATTATACTAGTTAATGATCTATAGACTGCCTTAGCTATCGTAAAGACTAGTTCATTACACTATATTTGATATGGATTTATGAGATGAACAAAATGAAACAATGATCTATAAAATTAACATATATATACATAGAACAATAAAATATATACAATGGAAATTAACTTCTATTAAATAAGAAATCTGTTGAAACTGTAAAATGTAGAATGAAAACAATCTTGCTCGAATGGTGGTAGCTAATCTATAAGAAGAGATGTGGTGGATACGCACTTTTGTATGAGCACATTAAAATGATACCTCTGGAGGTTTTTAGCATAAACAACTAACCTAAAACCATAGACATCAAAAAACCTAACCCTAAATTCATGTGGGCCCTGATGGAGTAAGTTGGTACGACAACTTATCGGGGTTGTAATTTTTGCATACGATCTCCATTTTAGGTGCACAATAACTCATTGGAAAGATATATCCGAGGAATACACATTATACCATCACACTTTTATTTTGTCTATATTGTGACTATGGAAGGCCCAAAAAACATTATTTAGGGCCTAAAAACGAACCCAAAAGTTTAGAACCCGAAAAGATAGAAACAAACTGGCAAGAAAAAAGTTGTAACTGCCAAAATGAAATTTGTATGTGAGCCAGCTGGAAGAGGTGGGTGGCCACCGATATCCACCTAGATAAATTATCCATCCTTAATAAGAAATGGTCTCCATTGCATTGAGTTCCCCCATTAGATGAGGAAACTTCTACTGAGTTTATCCCTCCATGAGCCACTTGCATTGGTGTAGGAACTTCCTCGCTTTGATAAACCGATAAAGAAAAATCTTCTATTAGTGAGTTCCCTTGACCTATGTGTCCACGATATGATCAATGGATGTTTGTTCCATGTTTTTATGGTTGAGCTCTATCAATTTCAATTGTTTTTCTATCTCTGAGGTGTCCAATAAGAGTGGAAAGTATGGTCGAAGGAGGTCCACATTAAACATTGGGTGTTATCCAAGGAAGGGGGGAATGTTGAGCTCAAAATAACTGTCACCCACATCCCTTGTAATTGTGTAAGGTCCATGGATGGAGGGAACAAATATTCTGATGGGGTCTTGTATGGAATTCTTTCTATAATTTCAACCAAACTTTATCTCCCACCTGAAACGTGTGTGGCACCTAGTGTTGATCATGGGGCTGCTTGTACTTGGAATTGGAATTATGAAAAATATCCTAAACTTGTTGGTGGATGTGATCAATTCATTCAATGAACCGAGTGGCTTTGTCAGATTTAGTTTACGCATGGGGTGATTATTCCAATGTGAATGCAAGGGGTAGTGCAACATCCATGGGACCCAATGGTGTAGGGTCCCGATTTTAATTTAAACTAAAACGAATTAAAATAGAGCAGAAAATTTAAAAATTACTAGAAATTTGCTTTCTTACGCATATTTATTCACAGATTTTGGTAAATTAAATAACAATTTTCAAAATAATTTGCATACAATTTAAAATTGAATAAACACTTCATAATTTGGAAAATACCTGTCACTGATGCTAAGCTTGCGTTGCAGCTTGAATCCTCAGCTTCAACACTCCCAAACCGGCCACCCTGCCGACCAGTGCGCCTGGCCCTAGGACATCTACGGATGTCCTAGCCCTCCATGCCCAAACCTCTCAGCCACGGTGTGCACGGTAAACCCTCACTGCTAAATCAGTCCCCAAGCTCCCCCCCAAAATCTCCTCTCGTCCAAAACCCCCGAATGAATGAGCCTCCCCCCAAAATCCATACTCCCCTTCCTTATGCCTCCATCCTCCTCTCGAACCTTTCCCCTTCACCAAACCTTATCCAAACATTTAAAACCTTATCCCTTCATTTATTTCATATTTATTACCTTATCTTTTAATTAATGTCCCATTTATTTCATATTTATTACTTGCTCTGATACCAGATGTAGGGTCCCGATTTTAATTTAAACTAACACGAATTAAAATAGAGCAGAAAATTTAAAAATTACTAGAAATTTGCTTTCTTACGCATATTTATTCACAGATTTTGGTAAATTAAATAACAATTTTCAAAATAATTTGCATACAATTTAAAATTGAATAAACACTTCATAATTTGGAAAATACCTATCACTGATGCTAAGCTTGCGCTGCAGCTTGAATCCTCAGCTTCAACACTCCCAAACCGGCCACCCTGCCGACCAGTGCGCCTGGCCCTAGGACATATACGGATGTCCT
>JASDQU010105860.1:5230-21754 GCA_032191745.1 Picea mariana
TTCCTCCCGATTTGGGTTTCCACATAAAAAATTGGTGTACAGTGTATGTGTGTGATTGTTTATTTCCTACTACTCATAATTGGATAATAATTCTACATTGATATAACATTTGAAGAAAAAGGATAATAATTATGTTATTACTGATTCACCCCCCCTCTTAGTAATCCAACACCTCAAGTACTTAATGTCTTCTCCTTATGAACTTAACTTCTGCGAGGTGGTTTCAAACCTCGTCCTTCCTTTATCTTCTCTCAATTATCTATCATTCCTGAGCTTCCTCTATGCTACAACTCAAGGATTTCTGAAGCCTCTTTGTGCGCAATCCTTGTGGCATTCACAATGACCTCTGGTTATTTAAAACCTCCAACTCTGTGCAATTCTCTGCAACAACAGTTATTCAACCACCTTTCTTGGTTGGTAAATCCAAGACTTCAACCATCCTATGCACTTCTGACTTGACTTTGTGCTATACCTAGACTTTTGTGGGTATAAGAACAATGGTATCTCTCCTAAGATTCTTTGAGGTAAAACTTAGAACCTTGTCAATGCAACCCTTACGAACCTCCTCTGCACTCCTTGCAAGAATTCTCAGGAAAAGAAACAATTGAAACTTATACTTTTAGCCTCACCAACCTCATATATTAAACATGAAATCAAGAGAATACATACACACAACATTGAAACAAGTTCATAACAGAGAATAGAAACAAACTGTAAACATACCATTCAATAGATGCAAACATGATTCATCACAACACCCTGAAATTGGATCAAAGATCTTTTGTATTAATCCAATATTTCTTGTACATGGGTGCTATAGCAACAATTATATGCTAAAACAACCTTCTGCAATATTTTTTCTCCTATGATCTCTTTCTCTACAACTTACAATTACAATCTCTACCTCTTTCAATACATGCGAGGGAGCTTTCTTAGAGTTTTCCCTCCTACCTTTCAAGCTATCTAATTAGAACTAAAAGCTATCTACTTTAAATCCATTACAATTAAATGCCTCTACATCTGATAGATGAGAGAAATTCTCAAGATCTATTTACAATATTTCAACCATAAATGCAAATAAACCCTTCTAGATATAACATTAAATTTTCTATCATTCAAATTCAAAACATTCTAAAAATGTGCGTTGGTGCATTTCCATTTGTCCTATGATCTTGTGCTTGATTTGTTGGCTTGCTTACGATGCTCCTGCATCATACATATAGGTGGTTATGAGAATCTTTGTGAAAAATGAGTTACCAAATTCATGGTCTTGGTGTTACATTTTTCAATATTATTCTCAACCATGTATATTACCATATCTTAGATCTTATTGGTGTGGTATACCAAGCCTTTTGATGGAACTATGTTAATTTATGTCTCATAGAAAGCATTTTAATGGAAGTTGGAGAACCCCTCAGTGGGGATTGAAATCCTAGGGACCATTGAACTCACCACCCCCTTGGAAAATCATATTTTTTTTAGAAGTGAATAGGTGAACCTTGGAAAAAACAATAAGAGCCTTGGAAAACACAACCCCTGAAGATTGCAACATTGTTTGGAGGAGGGGAAACCTATGTTTCTTTTTCAAACATGTAAAATGAGTGTATTATAGTTTAAGAAATATATTTTACTATTATTATATATGGTTTAATACTTTATCAAAAAACTCACCAAGACATAATGATGTTTTATATTTTAATAAAATATTTTCTATGATTTTACAAGATTTTATAATTCAGTGAAAGATTTACCAATATTTTACAAGATTATATAATTGAATAAAAGATTCGCCAAAACATTATATATGCATATTAAAAATTATTCATAAAATATCCTTCAAAGTTTCCTATATATCATGGGGATTTTCCCATTTATTATAGATATAATTTTTTTTTTTGGGGGGGGCCTTTAAATCACCCCTGACCTCAATGGTTTTGTTAAGATGTGACACCCATCAAGGTATATGTGACATTGCAATGTTCCTCAAGGGTTATGTTATATTGTAATGTTCCCCAATTGATTATGTCATATTGTGACATTCACCCTCATTGTGTTATGTCAAATGTATTCATTCCTCAATGGTTATGTCACATAGTGACGATGATTAAGGATTGTATCCCATTGTGACGTTCCTTAAGGGATATGTTTCAAAGTGATGTTCCTAAATGGTAATGATACATCATGATATTCATATTGGTCGACTCTTGTGGAATTTCTATGTTCCTCAATGGTTATGTCACATTACGATATTCGTAAAGGGTTAATTCACATTTGTGATGTTCCTTAATGGTTATATTGCATTGCGACGTTCATCTTGGTGGACTTGTGTTTTTCATTCCAATGTCTTTTAGGGGTTATGTCACATTGCGATGTTCATGAAAGGACATGTTGGATTGTTATGTTACTCAATGGTTATGTAGCATCGTGACATTTTTCTTGGTTGACTTATGTCAAATTGTTGTGTTGCTCAATGGTTATGTTCCAATGTGGTGTTCCTCAAGGATTAGGTTAGATTATAAATTTCCTCAATTCCTATTTCATATAGAGATGTTTATCATGGATAAATTACGATAACCATGGCTATCTTTAGTTGGTCATCATTCATTACAGACATGGATAAATATCATTTATTATGGTTGAATGTTTTCACAATGCAACGTTCATCAAGGGATATGTTGGATTGCAATGATGGGTTATGTTTGTCACATTGAAACTACGAGTTATATTCGTCACATTACAATGTCGGGTTATGTTTGTCACATTATGATGTTCGTGATAGGTTATGTTTCACGGGGTGACATTCAGAATGCACATCAAGGGTTATGTTGGAATTCGATGTTGATCAAGGGATTAATGTTGAATTTTGTCACATCACAACATTTGTTGAGGGTTATGTCACATTGTGATTTTCGTCAACCATTATCTTGGATTTTCATGTTCCACAATGTTTATGTCACACAGTGACATTCATTTTGTTTTGTTATGTTGATGTTGTACCATGCTTGAATATGGATAAACATGGATGACTATGACTCACTTTGGTTGACCATGGATGGACATGGTTATCCATGGTTGACTATATCCAATCATGTTGATTATGTTTAACCATGGTTTACTATGGTGATGCTTCATTGTGATGTTCACCAATGTTGGATAATGTTGAATTGGTAGGCACCTGAATGCTTGTGTCGAAATGTGACATTTATCAAGGCATATGTCACATTACGACATTCCTCGAGGTTTCTTTGGATTGTGACATTCCCCAATGATAATGTCGAGTTGAAACATTCATATTAATTATTCATCCCTCAATAGTTACATCACATAGCGACCTTCATTAATGGTTATGTTTCAATGTGATGTTCCTGAATGATCATGATGCATTGTGATATTCATCTTGGTCGTATTATATGGAATTTTTATGTTTCTATATGGTTATGCCACATTAAAAAATTCATTGGGTTGTGTAGGATGACGGGAGAAGAGAGTTAGTGGATTGGGATAGCTATAAAAGTTTCCATGAAACTATGTGAATTATGATTTTGTATGGGAATTTATTATCATTGAGGAAAAGTACTTACAACAAATAATATTTGGTGTCCCTGACAGTGAGATTTTATGTTCGATCTATGTTAGATCCCTAGAGGGACGTGGGATAACCTAAGGGACCATGTAGTAGACTCAGGGGATCCAATTCCTTGGGTTGTGTAGGATAATGGGGAAAGTGGGTTGTTGGATTGGTATTTTTTTAAGAGTTTACAAAATATGATATATGGGAATTGGGATTTGTGAAGAGATTTCAAGATAGCCATAAGTGATTTCAAACTCATTAAATATGCAATAATCATCAGTAATGGATTAAAGTTAAGGGATATGTATCATCATTGGAAAATCAACGTAAGCATGTTTTTCCATTCTTCAGATAATTAGAATATCTTACGCTAATATTTATTAGATTTTCATTTATTTGAATAAAGAGATTTGTCAATCATACAACCTATTCACTGAAGTTACTTTGAGGACTTCTTGGCAGTGTTTTGGTTGAAAAGGAAGAAGAATTGAACCATTTATTTCAAATTACATTATACGTTTGAGAATTGCTTAATATGTATAGTGCTTGTTATATTGCAATCACCAAGAACGAGAAATAGAACATGTATTCCCAATAGGATTCACTTAAAAATGTGTAGGTGACTACTGTGGTTAATTTATCACAACATTTTGAAAATTTGTGGGTACATATATACATCTAGGCACAAATATTCTATCGAAACAAAAGTAGAGATTCGACAACAAAAACATAGAGAATAATTCAGGATCAAGTTGAAAGCATATGGTTTGACCAAATTCAAACTAGTGACCTCTTTGCTATTTGTGGGTGGGTACTTGAAGAAGATGAGATTATTTTCCTATAGCATAAATTACTTTGTTCTAGAAGACTATAATCTCAAATTCTTGAAGTGTATGCAAGACACTTGATACCTAGTGTTGTACAATGCTATATGATCACTTAGTTGCCGATATTCAACTTAAATTGTGTCATATTTGTTTAGAACAATTGAACAGTGGGAGTGAATGGTGGTGACAGTGGTGGATGGAATGTCAACAATTAAAAAAATTAATACTCACACCAATGAGAGCGACAAAAACTATGGAAATATCCATACTTTCCAGCGCGTTATTTTTAAAATTTTTGTATTTTTTAAATGATTTCTTGAGTTTGAAAACTATAAAAAGTAACATCATAACTTCTTAGACAATAGAGAATTCAAGTCCTGAGATTGGTGAATTCATAAAACTATTATTATTATTGAAAACAATAAGTTTAATATGACATTTTCTCACAACATTAGAAAATGTTTCATAAAGGAAGTTAACTAATACAAAGTTGTTGGGACTTGGTGACAATGAATTCCTCCAAGAATGGATTTGGATCCTATTATTCTGCGTTGGTTGGAACTAAAATAGACCAAGTTAGAATCTGGATACGAGTGCACTTAATAATCAATTTCTTGTGTAAATGTATATAAATTCATGTAGGGCCATAGAGCCAGATACGACAGAGTGAGAGGAATGAGAGAACTTGCAAGTCTGTTGTAATTTCCATGATCTGAATAATAATACAATCGATGCTTATGCTTGGTGAACATAGCCCAATGTTTGGGTGAACCATGTGAAATCCCTGTGTTTCTTATCTGTGTGATTGTTAATTATCATATGTGAATTGTGTTTTCCGCATTTGCAATTCTAACAAGTGGTATCAGAGCTGGTTGGAGGAGAGGGTGTCAAAGTTGTCAAATTCTCGAAGGATCAACAAGAGTGAAACATGTATACAATGCGTCGATTTCCACATTGTTGCAGGGGCCTTCTCTTGGAAGGTGTGACATCCTATAGGATGACCTTTCGTTCCTCGAAAATTCTTGAGCATGTCGCACCCTGGATATATCATCATGGGAGATGACCACCATACATAGTCGTAGCCTGGTTGTAGTTGGAGGTGTAATGACCCTTTGAAGCATGTTGCATGGAAGGTTCATTGGGAAGTGCAACGACTCCTTCTTAAAAAAAATTGCATAGTTTTTTGTTTGGAGTTTAAGGCATGGTCATGGTGTGAATTTAAGGTATGAAGTCTTCTATAAAAGTAAAGGTGGAGGAATTAATTAAAAGGTGTCAAGTCACTTGGGTGATGTGTTTTGAAAAAGTATTTTTAATGAAATAATGGTATAAAGTGAAAAATTTAAGGTGGAGGAATTAAAGTAAAGGTGAATTTTTTTTATTAAAAGGTTTTTTATTAAAAACGTGAATTTCTTTAGTAAAATGTTTTCTTTATTAAGCTCTTTTTTTATTAAACCTTATGAAGATTATATCATTATTCCTCCACATTGTTTTTCAAAGGGCCTTGGTTATTATAAGCAATGATTTGGGCATTAGGAGATTTCGTGCTAATGGCTAAGATTCAAAGTTTGACGTTTGAAGTTGAAAAGCTCAGTGGTAAAAGAAACTTTGAGCTATGGAAGCTCAAGATGTGGGATTTACTGGTGCAACAAGGGTTGAAAAAAGAATTGGTAGACAAGTCAAAGAAACCAATAGCCATGACGAATGAGGAATGGGAAGATATGGATGCAAAAGTTCTTAGTACCATTCGTTTATGTCTGGCAGATGATGTTATGTTTATTATCGTAGGAGAGGATACAACATCAAGATTATGGAGAAAGTTGGAATATATATATATGAAAAATTTCTTGATGAGCATAATCTACTTGAAGAGACGGTTGTATAGTTTGCAAATGAAAGAAGGTACACAAATTGATGACCATTTAAATACCTTTAATACCCTTATAGTTTAATTGACTAGTATGGAAGTTAAATTCGAATATGAAGATAAGGCTATTACACTATTGTGTTCATTTTCTAAGTCTTGGTATAATCTAGTTACCTCTATTAGGTTTAGCTCAATAGATGTTTTAGATTATGACTTTGTTGTGGGAGGTTTATTGGCTGAGGAGATGAGGAGAAAATCTAGTCAAGAAACCTGAACTTCAGAGGCGATGTTGGTCAGAGGTTGAACTAAAGAGAAGAATGAGAGAAGTTTTTCTTGATCTAATTCAAGAAACAAAAAGGGTAAAGAAAAATGTTGGTACTGTGGAAAACTAGGACATCTCAAGAAAGATTGATGGAAAAGAAAGGAACCTAAGGAAATCTCTACGAAGGAATAAAATTTGGTTGTAACAAATTTAGGTATGACTGATCAAGTTTTATCCATTTATAGTAATTTACAATATCCAGAAGAATGGAAGTTAGATTCAGGTGCCTCCCACCACATGTGCTCACATAGAAATTGGTTCATTTCTTACCATTTTGTTGATGAGGGTGTAGTGTTTATGGGAAATTGTATTTCTTGTAAAACTGTTGGGGTTGGTAGTATTAGAATCAGGATGTTCGATGGTATTGTTAGGGAATTAATGGATGTTAGATATGTACCTAATATTAAATCAAATTGTATTTCATTGGGAGTGTTGGATTCTTGTGGATATAAGTATATAGGTCAAGGTGGAGCACTCACATTGTTGAAAGGTAGTTTAGTAGTGATGAAGGAAAAAAAGGTTGATAACCTTTATAATATGGAAGGAAGTACTGAAGTGGCATGTGAAGTGACAGATATATCTTCTTGTTTATGGCAGAAGAATCAAGGTCGTAAGAGAAAGAAATAATTGCAGGTACCGGTAAGTGGTAAATCATTTCCAGACTTAAAATCTTTGTTTCTGAATTCCTTCTTGTTTTATATCTCTGCAAGTTATGATGGTGGTATAAAGGGATGTTGTGTGCGAGATCATACTTCTCACAAGGTCATCATTGAAAGATATATAGTATGTATGGAACAATCAAAAGGGTTGATTCAAGATCGCAACGGTAAATTTATTTGCATGCTAGATAATTCATTGTATGGCCTATTGGCACCCAGGAAAATATACAAGAGGTTTGAATCCTTCATAGTGAGTCATAATTTTTCAAAGGGTAGGAATGAATATACAGTTTATAGTACATTCACAATATTGATGTTAATTTTTGATGATATGCTCGATGCAAGCCGAAGCATGGATACAATCACTAAGAAAATGACTTGGGTGGACAAGACAATTCAAATGAGGAATCAAGGAGCAGAAAAAAAAATTACGGGCATGGAAGCATACAGAGATGGTAATGGTAAGCTGTGGTTGGAGTTCAGTATGAACATTGTAAAACTAGTTTTTATCCCTCTTTCTTTCCATTATAAGTTTTCTTCAAGTATAGGTCATGTCTATAAATAATAAAAGGTTATGTCTCGTGTAATTTTAGTAGGATGTTTGTTGTATGTGATGAAATGGTTAAGACAAGATGTTTCTCATGCTAACGATGTTGTCAGATACGTGACAGATTCAGGTGTTGCAGTGAAATGGGTGCTTCAGCGTTTGAGAAGCACAAATGTCGCCTATAATGGTTACACTGGGATAGTCTTTGATAGTTGTAATGTATATTTTACAGGTGTTTTGGATAGGAGGAGATCTATCACTAAATATGTCTCACAACATAGTTGTGGAAGACATGTTGGAGGTGGAGTGACCCCTCAGGAAATCCAAAATCGTGCAAGTCACACAAGTGAGATCATGAAACCCATTTTATTAGAGAAGTTGTAGTGGTGCTTGGCTTCTCTTTACTTGCATAAAATGTGATGAACAAAAGGAAGGAGCAAGGTTTCAGGTTAATTGTTGTCAAGGTGGATATTGTTGGGATTTGGTGACAACGAATTCCTCCAAGGATGGATTTGGATCCTATTATTCTGTGTTGGTTTTAACTAAAATAGACCAAGTTATAATATGGATAGGAGTGCATTTAATAATCAATTTCTTGTGTAAATTTATATAAATTCCTGTAATCCCATAGAGGCAGATACAAAATATTGAGAGGAATGAGAGAACTTGCAAGTCTGTTGTAATTTCCATGATCTGAATAATAAGACAATCGATGCCTATGTTTGGTGGATGTATCCCAACATTTGGGTGAACCATGTGAAATCCACGTGTTTCTTATCTCCTGTGTTTCTTATCTGTGTGATTATTAATTATCATATGTGAATTGTATTTTTTGCATTTGCACTTCTAACAAAAGTGAGTGTAGGTTGACTTCATACCCAAAACTATAGTCCTTGGTGGAGGCTCAGAATCATAAGGTAGTCATTGTTGTGATATTAATAAGGTATTTAGTCTCATGGTATAAGGGTAGATGTGATTCAACCAGGGTTTGGTGAAAGATTATTTTTAATTCATGGTACGAATAAGGTATTAATGTTCCAATTTTTATGTAATAAAATTTTGTAATGTTTAAATATAAAAAATTAAGAGTACTTAAAATAAGTATTGAGGAACAAATTATAATATTAACACTTAATTGTGTTTCAAGGTGTTATACACTTTAGTGTGATATATATGTTGTTATGTAAGTCTTGGGTAATGCTTAAACATGACGATACATTAAAAAAGCTCATTATTTTTTTTTTCGGCAAGTGTATTGATACATTTAGCTATCTACTTATCCATTGATTTTAAGGAACAATGAATTGAGGAGGAGTAATCTCCCTTTAACAATAGGTACAATTATCTCTAATTACTAGTACATTTTTTCTTATTCCACCATCAATAACAATTTGGATGTGATTCACCTTTCATGGGAAGATTATCTCATAAATGATAAATTGGATTTACAAAGAGGCTTCCTAACTTAATTTCCTAAATAAATAAATTTACCTTCACATAAATAATATAGTAAACATATCCATTTCATACTAGCATACATGTAATATTAGTCCCATAAACATTTATATACATGCACAGGGTAGACCATATAATCAACATAGTGTAGGATTTGATCATATCTGGTCCGAGCTATGGAGACAAGGTTTTATTCTTAAAGGTTAGAGATTGTGGCTACTTTGGATGGAAACATATTCAATTTAAGGAAATGCAGTTTTACGCTCAGAAGGAGTCTTGCATGCCTATATTTTTTAGGATTAAATTTTAAGGCACCATGGGCACCAAACAACGATATAGCTTCTGCAACCAAAAAAATGATATTCATTTTCAGTCATCCATTATGGTTCAAATATATTTGAATTTTGTTGAAGTGGAGTAACCCGTCAATGATAATTTGAAGACAAAGTCAAGCATATATGAGTCCATGATGAATTTTTTTAGATGGAGATGATGATAAATATCAGAAAGTTATGTATGAAAATCTAACATGCTAGTGGGAGATGATGTATAAAAAAATTTCCTAGAGGGTAATCTATAACAACAATGTTACATGATAAGGATTATCACAACAAAAATCAAGCCTCTCTTATATTCAACTCATGAAAAATATTTCAAAACTAATTATAAATATTCCATTAAATATTTATTCTAAATTCACATCAAAACTCTATTCATATTACCAAATTCTTTCAAAAGAAAAAATAGCCCTAGCTCAGAAACACTACAAATCAAATCAGTAACATTATTTTGTGTTCTACCTTTGAGGAGACATATGCTAATTACCTACAATTTCTACATCTAAATGATATATCTATCTCTCAACTTCAAGGATAGAGAAATAAAGTCTTTGAAAGGTATATAGGTGAAGTAGTTTCAATGTATAGCTAATGACAATGAATTAGAAAAACAATTGCTCCTTCTAACCTTTTAGAGTTATATGAAATGAAAAAAAAATAAAAATTGTCCATTGTTCTTGATGAATTTGATACATTTTGCCGAGGGTCGGTAATGAAAGGGAATTTCTCAACATCCTTCATAATTGGGGAGAGAGGTTTTGGAATTGACTATGATTATTGGGGTACATATAAGAGAGTTATCGGGGGAATATGAGGGTATCAAAGTGAATATGTAAAATTTCAACGACCACTTGCATGTGGCACTACAACCACAACCTACTTTTTCGTGCTCTTTGAACTTGTGAAGATATACATGTTTAGCTTTGATTTCATGGAGAATGAAAATTTAATCCCACAACTCAACCCATGGTCCCAAACTATACCCCCCAAAACCCATAGAAGATTGTTAAAAAAATGTTATTTCCATCCATTTGTTTTCATTGATTTTTTTTTTTCCAATGAAAACAATTAGAGTAGGAGTTTAGAAGTTTGGAATTTCAAAGCTCGACAATGGCATTACATGTATTCAAACATAAAACAAATGTTACCATTGCATCCCCGTGCACCAGGCCAGAGGGGATTAGCCCTTTATATGTGCAAAAAGTGGTTTTATAACCATGTATTAGTGATTTTTGATGGATTTTTGGCCTGTTATTGGAGATGTTTGACACTTTTAGGGGGATATTGGGCCCTTTTTGAAGCTAGATCTTGGGGGGAAGTTGGGATATGGTTACCAACTATAGATATATATAAACCATGCTTTCTTCAGGTCAGGAAAAGAGATTTAGAGAAGGTTTATGTTGAATCTTTGATAATCCAAATCCATATTTATGCAGGGAAGCTGTTGAGGAGCACACTTTTTCAAACCATTTCTAGGAGCTACGAACATCCATTTTGAGTGTCGTTGCTTCTGTTGGGTTCTTGAGATCTGGTAGAATAGGACCATATAAGTTTCATAACCTTTTTTCATTGTTGTGATGTACTCATTGAGCTTTGAACATAAATAAGACAACCTCACCCATTGAGACAAAGGCCCGGAGATGTAGGGGAGATTGTCGAACTTCGTTATCACAATGGTGTTATGGTTTGTTGTTGTTTTATGCTTCATTTCAGTTATGTACATGTTCATATGGCTGCTATATGTTTTCTATAATTCTTACTCTTTATTTAAGCTTCCTAATTGGTTAATCAACACATGCTTAATAACTCAGCCATAGTCGTGTAAAAGATATTTTCGGATCAAGTGGTATCAGAGCTAGTTGACATTTGGATTTGAGTTTTTCATGTCAACCAAGGAAAAACTACTTCATGGTGAAGGCTAGCTTGTTGAAGAGAATCCATTGATTGGATTGAGAAAGAGAACTTCTCAAAGAGAGAGGATGGCATCGGAAGAGGGACCTTCTTAGGATGAGAAAGAGTTTCGAAAAAAATTCTTTTCTATGTCAGAGATGATGAAATTTTTGTACGAGGATTACTTGAAAAAAAAAAGACCAAATCTGGGTGAATCTTCAAAGCGAAAAAGTGAAGAAGGAGAGGATGCTCCTCAGATTCCTCCTTCACCTCCATCATCACCTCCTTCTTCTCCTTCTTCTTCAAGCTCAAGTTCTAAAATCTCCGCAAAGAAACATGTTCATAAACATAAGAATGAAATTCCATTATTAAAACATGATGTTAAATTTGAATTACCCATATATAATGGTAAAGTTAATGCAGAGAGACTTGAAAATTGGGTCAGATAGATGGAGGTTTATTGTAGTGTGCAACAAATCAAGGATGAAGCCACACAAATCAAGTTGGCATCATTGAGACTTGCAGGCACAACACTCATCTGGTGGAAAAGAAAGTTGCAAAATGGCATGCAACAAGTGGGTAATGTATTTCCATCATGGAAAAGTTTTATTTCTGCACTTAGAAAGAAATTCTATTGTTTAGGTTATAAATATAAAGCGTTAATTTAATGGCAATATTTAAAACTAAGAAAATGACAAACAATGCAAGAATATACAGATGGATTTTGAAAAATGGCATTGATGTTAGATATTCCTTTACATACCCAAGAAACTCTTATGAAGTGTATAGGAGGTTTACCTGCACATATTCAAAATAATGTATTCATGTTTGGACCAACTAATCTTGATGAGGTTTATGTTCAAGAGACATACATTGAAGCAGGGAAAAAGGTGTTGGCATATCAGGGCAATCATCTTCAAGGAAAGAGGACAAGAGGAAGTGGCATGAAAATAAGTCAAATGAAATGACGATAAAGGAAGAGAAACCCTCTTACAAGCATTGCGAGAAAGAGGCGCATGATGAGGAAGGTTGTTGGCAATTTCATCCCGAGAAGAGACCAAAGTGGTTCAAGGAAAAAAAAGGGAGGCAAACAGTTGTAGCAGCAACATGACCAACAAACTTGGGATTGGATTCAGGTGAGGAATCAAAGGTCTAATTGGTTGGTATGACATGTAAAATTGGTGAAGGAATTGATTGTAGAAGTAACTTGTTTCAGATAAGGGCCATCATGTGACATGCTAAGGTTGATACATTAATCGATAGTGGATCTCAAACTAACCTAATATCAGAGGAATTGGTTAAGCAATTGGGGTTAAAAACACAAGTACATAATAAGCCTTACACACTTAAATGGATAAGAAACCATCATCAAATGCACATAACCAAGAAGTGCACATTAAAATTTGCTATTTCATCTAAGTATGTGGACGAGGTAACATGTGATATAGTGTCACTAAGTGAATGTGGAATGCTCTTAGGTAGTCCATACGTATATGATCGTAAAACAATATTCTACATGACAAAGAATCAATATCAGTTAACCAAAGCAGGTCTAGATTATGTGGTTCATGATCATCATGTTAAAAAAAATAAAACTCTTCAAAGTATGGAACAATTAAAGAAGTCAGATAAAGCAGGAAACAAACCTATAATTGATTTAAATCAAGTAATCCATCTTAAGCAAGAACATGAGATGATTGTTGAATGGAAAATCAATCAAAGTTTCCTTTAAGATAAGCTCATGTCGTGCAAATATTACAAGTATATTAGTTGAATTGTAGTCATATTTTTTATGCTATCATTAGTAATGTTGTCTACATGGATGATAGTGGCTTCAGTAATATGTGACAGGGTTCAAATGGCTAACAATATGTTGTCAATTGTCATGAACGTGTTACAATTGATCTCGACAAGGTAGGTGCACATGACAGAGTTTAGAGATAGAGGACAAGCTGGGTGGCCTATTCGAATCTTGTTGACTGGTCAGTAACATTTTTGGGACCAAAAGGTATTTTAGTGGGGAGGTGTGATCCAGAATCGGATCCAGGAGCTTGATGGCACTCAGAATGGCCTAAAAATAAAAGTTCTTAGAATGGCTTCAAAAAGTACATGTGCGTAGGCCTCGTTTATACGAACTCAATGCAACTTGAACAGGCTCAAACGAATGTTGTATTCTCAAGTTATGGAAATATGTTTGTTTTTCCAAACAGGGAAAAAAAATGCTGACTGTATAGTCCGTACATTGCCATGTGGAAGATGACTGTACAGTCCATACAACCGTACAACTAATGTGGAATCACATTTGGTGTAGAGGTGGCAGGGTCTGTACATTTGACGTGGTAGGCACAGCCAGCGTGAATGTGGCAACTTCTAGAGGTGACATGTGGCAGGGTGACTGCACATACAGACACTGACATGGAAGGTACAGTTGGAACAAGACAGGGGTGACATGTGTCACCAATACAAGGGTGACACTTGGCATGCCCTTAAAACTTGTGTGGTAGGTATGAAACGTGGCAGACAAGCTGAGTAGGCAGATGACAGATGTGGTCGAATCCTATTTTGACAAGTGGTATATTCAGAGGAAAATTAAACGGTGGTACGTGGCCCAGACATGCGCTGCCACGTGGCACCCCAGCATTTGTTGGTTGGGTAAAATTTTTTGAGCTTCATGAGATTCGACCCCATGACCTCTTCGCAAGAGAAATTCCTTGGGGAAGGTCGGGTACCAACCCGCCACCATGTTGCTTGTTATACCATTGCAACTTTAAAATATTTAAAGTGCTTTATTGTATAAATAGAGGCGAAAAGGGGTTGGGGCTAATCCCTAGACTACGGGTTTATTGATGTATATATATAACCACATCCTTAAAAGTGGGTGCTCCACTACACAAATTTATGATAGGTGCGGGGACAACGGTCCTACACTCCATAGTTCCAACAATTACCATATGCCCGGGGGTTGCAGTTAGTGGAATGGCGCGGATAGGAATAGAATCTGGCCCCGATCAAGTGGGAAAATTCCATATGACTCGGGCTATGATGCAGTGGTGCCAAGGACTATGGATAAGCCCTCAGTCTCAGGGTTCTACCATATTGCGCCATGTGACCTGGTATTACAGAGGAGGGGCCAACACATAGCCCCTAGGGGATTGGCGCTTGGCCATATGGCCTCATATGATTGTGTTTAGGGGGTTCATGTTAGGATAGAGGGGCTTAGACCTTTATGTGTGCACAAGTTGTTTTATAACTATATATTAGTGATTTGTGAAGGATTTTTGGCCTATTATTGGATAGTTTTTCAGATATTGGGCCTTTTTTGAGGCCAGATCTTGGGGAGGAGTTGGGAGATGGTTACAAAGTTCATATCTATATAAACCAGGCCTTCTTGAGGCCAGGAAAATTTATTCAAAGTAGGTTTATGATGAATATTTTCCAAGCCAAAGACATTTTTATGCAGGGAAGCTGTTGAGGAGAGCACCTTTGTGGACCATTTTTGGGAGCTCTGGACATCCATTTTGAGTGTCGTTTCTTCTGTTGGGTTCTTGAGATCTGGTAGAACAAGACCAGATAAGTTTTGTAACCTTTTGGAACTACTATTATTTTCTTCTTGATATTTTAACATAAATAATAAATCCTCACCCACTGAGACAAAGGCCTAGAGATGTTGGAAAGATTGTTGAATTCTATTATCACATTGGTGTTATGGTCTGCTATTATTTTATGCTTCATTTCAATTTTGTACATGTTCATATGGTTTCTATATGTATTCTATAGTTATTCCTCTTTATTTAATATTCCTAATTTGGTCCATATGGATATCGGTGGCCACCCACCTTTTCCAACTGGCTCAAAATAGTTTTCTGACAATTTTGGCAATTTACTATCTTTCGCAGTTTTAACTTCTGGGGCCATTTTGAGGGCCTAAATGAAGTTTTTTCTGGATATATCTCCTCAATGATATCCAAAGGAATGATTGATCCTCCAAAATGAATCTCCTCTATTATACCTTTCCAACGAGCTATCAGACGCCTAAAACAGAGATCGTATGCAAAAGTTACGACCTCGGGAAGTTGATGTACTAACTTAATTCAAACGGGGCCAACGTGACTTTTGGCACTTCATCTCCTAGGGTTAAGTTTTTGTATGTCTAGGGTTTTTGGAATTCTCGCTTATTGTAAAAATTCCTTTAGAGTCTCATTGTAACCTTCTTCTTGTGAATGCGCGCTGCCGTCACATCTCTTCTCAGAGATAAGCCGACACCATTCCAGCAAGTTTGTTTCTGCTGTATTTTACAATCTTAGCTTATTTTGTTATTGAATAGAAAACCAGCTTTACTGTATCTCTGTTATTTTTTTGTTAAGCACCTGTTAATAATCTGTATTCATTTTTTTCTCCTCATAAAATCCAGATTAGTGGTATCAGAGCGGTATGCTCCTTATCGTCTTAATGCATGTCCCCAATGAAGCCATAGTACAAAGAGTTGGGTCTCGAGCTTGTTTCTCTCGAGGAAAGAAGATCTTTCATGCCAAAGTGATATCCCATGGAAGGAGAAAAGAAATATGATGGGATAGGAGATCCTTTCAAACTGTTGATTGAGGAAGCCCTCACGCAACATAGGAACGAGATGATGGATAGTTTCGTGCAAATCCTTTAGTGGTTACCAACAGGTGATGCATCTTCTTTGAACGGAGGCACCTCCCCATTAAAGGTAAAAATAAACTTCGATATTCCTATATTTGAAGGTCAGATAGACGTAGATGTTCTATACAAGTGGTTGAATCTACTAGAAGGCTATTTTTTTGTCCATAACTTTTCAAATAGAGAAAAGATTAATTTTGCGCTCCTCAAATTCATTCCCCATGTCAAAGATTGCTGGGAAACTTTCTGTGAGCAAAAGGAAATAGAGGAAACCTCATTATTTTCATTCATGGCCACCTGGGAATCCTTCAGGGATGTTATTAAGGAACAATACTACCCTGTCGAAAGTTATGACGACTTGTATACCAAATGGACCACACTATGGCAAGAAAGAGACCAAGTAGTGCCAG
>JASDQU010105860.1:21804-36838 GCA_032191745.1 Picea mariana
TCCATACCTTGCACACCAAGTTCGGTGTCAAATATTCAGAGCGACATCTGGTGCTCAAGTATTGCGGTGCTCTGCATAGATACATCCAGACCGAAATGGAATTTATATACATCTCATCCTTGGGCGCGGCCTACCGATATGCCGTCAAAATTGAGCATAAGCTCAAACAAAAGATGAAAAAATTTGGGTATGGGAACCCCTCACAACAAAATCCAGGAAAGGGAGGACCCAACCGACCGAACAAAGGATAGAGAAAATATGGATAGTATCAGGAAAACCAGTCCAAGCTGCAAGCAAAGAAGGACACCAGGAATATAATAAGTGGTGCAACTTCCATAAGAGCACTTGGCATAACACTGTTGACTGTCGCTCAAAGCAGTCGCTGGTGGCCGAAGTGAAAGCCTCTGAATCAGATGTGTATTCTGAATCTGAGCTAGAACCAGAAAGGGGAAGACGGATCATTGACGTGGAACCCAGTGCCATTGTTTCTACCACCAAGCTCTAGCCTAGTGAACCAGACAAGCCAGAAGAGGGAGAGCTCCTCTTCCATTCACAGATGTGGGTAAAAGGCACCCCGCTACACTTCATCATTGATAGCAATATCCAGAAGAACTTCATCTCAGCAGAATTTGTCAAGTGGTTGGCCCTGCCAACAATGTCGCACCCACAACCCTACACCATTGGATGGCTCCACCAAGGATGTGATCTTCATGTCAGCCAATAGTGTCGATTGTCATATGACATAAAGCCCTTCAAAGACGAGGTATTGTGTGATGTTTCTCCTCTCGAAGTTTGTGATTTTCTTTTGGGCCAAACTTATTTATGGAAATGTCATGGTGTATATGAGTCTAGGCCTCGTAGTGTTATTATTACTTTGAATAGGAAATTGTACAGGATACCCGAGCCAATCCCACATAGTGTTATTTCCTTGATCTCTGATAAGAAATCTAGGAAGGTCATTTATCAAATGGGAAAGTTTGTCTCCTTTTTTATTCACTCTCATAATAAGTGAAAGATCACAGCCACATCCAGGGTCTCTGCTGTCGACCTCTCCACACAACAGAAGCATGCTGATCCGGGATCTTTTCGTCAGGTGACTTATTAAAGAATTGCATAAAATGAGCATAAACAAAAGTACACCATAAAGAAGGAAAAACTCAAAATGAAAGAGACACAATCATGCAATATGAACACAAAGAACTTGATAACGGAGTTCGTCCCTGGTGGACTATGTCTCCAGGTTCTGCTCTCAAATGGGTAGGTCTTTTTATTAACTCCATAAAAGAATTGGGAAAAATGCATAAGTATACCTCATTCTGGAGTTAAGCCATAGAATATTTGTTCAAATCAAAAAAATAACACCACCACTACGTTCATGGCATTGTTTTACCTAAAAATGACTATCTCCATGCCTCAATCCGAGTTAGACACTTTTGGCCCCCCAAGACACCCCTTCCTCGGTTTTTGTGCCACTGCTCTTGTAATTAATGACTGATAGATCTCAAAATCCATGCCAAAATCTTGAAAAATATGGCCAAATCCATACTGTACAGATGCTCTCAGCCAACCCCTTCTTTGTGCTCTCGTGTGTCTTCGAATGGACTGCCCAAAACCCCCTTATATACAAATTTTGGGCAGTTATGTCATAATGAGGAAGCTAGGCGCATTGGTTATGGAGGCTAATTTAAGGCATAGACTATTGGGGAGGTTCTAGGGTTGAATCCCATGGAATCCCTATTTTACACATGTGTTATATATGATTTTTGGTGCGCTTGCTAAAACTGGCAAAGGTTTTGGCGGGCGGTTAAATGGCAGAATCTTCTAAATATAGTGGAATATGTTAAATATGGAGGTTCGTTGGTTAAGCCCCCAGGCAGGAGGAACATTAAAGTGACATGGTTTTAAAACACGTGATTAGGGGCTGAGCCAAAGTCCTAGCCCCTCCCTTTTGGTGCCTTAGTTTAAGTTTAAATTTAAATATTATTTAAGCCATATTTCAAACAAGAACCAACGTGTGGTGTAGTGGTAAGCGTTGATATGTGGGGCCTTTGGGATACTTGAAGGTCATGCGTTCGAATCTTGGGGATTCAAATAAAATTTTGCACATTCCATCCATGGGAGGGCTGCCACGTGGCAGCCCATGACTGGGCCACGTGGCACCATATAATTGGTCCACATAAAAACTGCCACTTGTCACAATTTGATTTTCCAATGAAGTTGACATGTGTCATCACCGAACATGCCCATGTGTCTTCCATGCCACATCATCTTGCCAACTTAGTTTTTCCACGTGTCACCCTTGTAGTGATTCCACGTGTCAATTTGAATTTTTCCTGTTTGACCAAGTTTGACTAATCTTTGTTCGCTTATAACTTTTGATCCATAACTCCGTTTGACGATCCATTTGCACCGTTAGAAATCTTGCGACGCTCTCTTCGTTATTATACCCTTTTCACTAAGTTTTTGGAACTTTGATTTTTTTTCCTTTCTCTGCCTACTGAAGTCATTCAGAGCATTCTGAGTTGCTTCTGTGCATTCTAATTCATCTTAATCTTCTCTGGATCCTTTTTGGATCACGCCTTCCCACCGAGAGATTTTTGGAACACCAAAAGCTTTCATCAATCAATTGGTAAGTGAGGGAAGAGTTCCCTCACCTTATCTTTCTCAATCCACTTTGCCTTGCTTAGATGTGTTCCCTTTAATCCCACTTGAAGATAATCAACATCACCTCTGCATGAAGTCCTCATCCTTCTGTCCAAGATGATATATTCCTTTAACTCATCCAAGTACTCAGGTGAAAACTCATCAACTGATGGTATTGAAACTTCCTCATCCTGATCCATGATCATGGGAGGTTAAAAAAGTTTCAAGTTATCTACATTCACAACTGAATAAATATGCATATAAGGTGGAAGATCTAAACAAAATCATTAGTGTCACTTTTCTCCAAAACAGTGAAGGGTCCATATCGGATGGGCTTGAGTTTCTTGCCTTCACCCTTCAATCGTTCCTTGTTGATATGAAGCCATACTCAGTCTCCAACTTGAAACTGATGATCAACTCGGTGCTTGTCATGCCGATCTTTATATTGTGCTTGAATCTCCTCCAATTGTTCCTTGACTGCCCGGTGCATTTGCTAAATCCTCTGGATGAATTTGCGGGATATGTCCTATGTTCATTCTTCATTCACATCAACATCTCTCCCATACATCAAGTCCAAAGGAACCTTTGGTAGGTACCCATAACACATCTCAAAAGGTGAACTCTGATTGGATGAGTGTAAATCTTGATTATAAGCATGTTGTACATAAGGTATCTATTCATCCCATAACTTAGGATTCTTTCTCCAGTAGCCTCGAAGAAAAATTACCACTGTTATGTTTACCACCTCTGTCTATCCGTCAATTTGTGGATGAAAACCAGTGCTCCTCTTCAACTTGGTGTCCATCATTCTCCACAATCTAGTCCAAAAATACCCAAGGAATCGAGTATCTCGATCCGAGACAATGGACGTGGGTAATCCAAAGTGAACCCAAACATGCTAAAAAAATAGATTAGCAGTTTGCTCAACAGTGATCTACTTTTTACATGGTATCGAGATACACATCTTTCTAAACCTATCCACTACAACATACAAATAATCATGACCCCCCCTAGTCATTGGTAAACCCCCTACAAAATCCATGGAAACACTTTCCCATGGATGGGATGGAACAAGAACTGGTGAGTATAGCCCCAATTTTCTATTAGTGGGCTTACAAGTAGAACACATCAAACACCCCTTTACATATTTACTTACAATTTCTTTCATTTGAGGCTAGTAACAAAACCTCTACAAGTGAGCCATAGTTTTTTCTACCCCAAAATGCCCTGATAGAAGAGAAGTATGAGCTTCTCGTATTACATGGACTTGTTCACTTGTAGGAATAAATAGCTTTCCAAGATGATAGAGAAACTTTCCCTGCAAAGAATAATTCTCTACCCATGCACTGTGGGTTAGCTTCTCATATACTTCTTTAAAATCTTCATCAATGGCATATTTCTCTACATAGTTATCATGAGATAAAGAAGTATTCTTCAAAATAATTGAAGCAAAAATAGGAGGTCTAGAAAGCATATCGGCTACCTTGTTACTTGTACGCTTTTTGTACTTGATTACCAAATGAAATTGTTGTAGAAAACCCATCCATCTGTAGTGTCGAGATTGCTACAATTTGGTCTATGCCTGAAGATATTGTAAGGGCTAGTGATCTATATATATGATGGTTTTCTTCCCTAACAAGTAATTCTTCCATTTCTTTATGCTTTGAACTAATGCATACAACTCTTTATCATATGTAGGATAGTTAACAACAACTTGGTTAAAAGTCTCAGAGTGGTAACATATAGGCTTACGATATTGCATCAATACCCATGATGTATCCGCTGGCATCTGTCTTGATCTTGAATGGCTTTTGAAGATTTGGTAGTGCTAATACTAGTGCAGTGTTGATCTTGTCCATCAAAATGTTGAAAGCTTTTTGTTTCTTTCATTCCCACTTAAAAGTGTCCTTCACACTGTTTAAGACATGTAGAGGGGTTGCGATAAAAGAGAAGTTGGGAATGGATCTTCTCCAATACTGGACTGCACCCAAGAAGCTTCGGACTTTGGTTACACTCTTTGGCTCAAACCATTTCAAAATTATTTCAATTTTGGAAGGATCAATCTTCGATTGTCCTCCTCCCATGATATGACCTAAGTATATAAGTGCAGTCTTGCCAAATTCACATTTTGACATTTTCACATACAACTTTTCCCTCTGCAAAGTATCCAATACTTGTTTTACATGCCTTACATGTTCATCCCAAGTCCCGCTGAAAACAAGAATGTCATCTAAGTATATAATCACAAAGACATCCAGGAAAGGCCTGAATACATCATCCATCACACGCATGAAAGTTGCCAGAGCATTACAAAGTCCAAATGACATAACTAACCACTCAAACAATCCTTGTTTGGTCTTAAAGGAAGACTTCCATGCATCATGTTATGCAACCCTGAATTGATGATATCCACTACGCAAATCCAACTTAGTGAAATTAACAACATTCTTTAACTGATCAAGTAAATAATCTATGTGAGGAAGAGGGTATCGATTTTTCATCGTGATTTTATTTAAGGCTTGGTAATCAACACACATTCGCCATGTGTCATCTTTCTTTGGCACCATCACAATCAGAGAACCACAAGGAGATGAACTGTGCCTAATGACCCCTTGATCCAATAATCCCTATACCTACTTCTTGATCTCTGTCATCTCTACAACTGACATCCTGTACATGCCCACATTAGGCAAAGGAGAATCTTGTTGCAGATGTATCTCATGTTGGATTTCCCTCTTAGGAGGTAATCCATCTAGTTCCTGAATAATATCATCATAGTTAGAAACAATGTCAATTAATTCTTTTTTATGAGACATATCACATCCTTGGAAAGCGTCAGATGCCCCGACATCTTTCTCTTTGACGACCATGTGTACATATCTCTTATTAGTGGTTATGAGTCTTTTTGTTTTCCCTGCACTAACAAGCATCATATTCACCCTCATGCTGTGATATCTAACAATATATTCCACTCCCCCTTTTGTAAGGTGGTATTTGTTCTCATGACGAAAGAAGACTGCTTTTCTATCATAAAGATACATACTTCCCAACACTATGCCACATATATCAAGCGGTACAACATCCAAATCTACTTCATCAATCAACTTTGAAGCAATAACAAATCTAACCCTACATTGTTTCGTGACATTAAGTTTTTATTTGTCACATACCCAACCAAGAGGGTAAGGATTTGGATGTGGTTTCATTACAAGACCCATCTTCTTGACAAGTGCTTCAGATATTAAGTTTACTTTTGAACCTGGATCAAATAATGTATCTATCTTAATATGCTTAGATACAACTTATATATGAAATAACTCATTCCTCTTTCGTTCATCAATATGATATTCATCAGTGGAACTTGAACTAGAATGAAGAGAATATTTACCTTGTACTCCAGTTGTTGTGATGTTTCCTTCATCTCCTTATTCAGAACCAAGATCTTGCTGCACTATAGTAGCAATGTTTTTCTTCCCCTTTTGAACTGTTTCAGTTTCTTTTCCAGATGTAGTTTCCAACAATTTTCTTCATCATGACCGTTCCATGAGTGAAATATGGTTTTCCTCCTTCTCTTGTTACTGTAGCGGTCTTCTTTCCCTTCCTTTTAAACTTATTGAAATTCTTTTGTGGGAAATTGGAAGGTTTCTTCATGGGATCTTCGTGAACATGTTTCTCCCTGTTCTCAAGGTGAGTGGCTTGCACACAAACTTCATCAAGACTAGTGGGGTTAAACAAGAGAAAAGTATGACAAATATAACTATGAAGTGTGCTAATATTCTTCATTAAATTTTCATAAGAATCCAAAGGAATATTCAATGCTAAATATTTCTTCCTAAATTCCTCCGTGAAACTTTGTACGTTCCGACCTTTACTCTGTCTCAACATTTTCCATTCCATCATTGCTTTATGTAAATACCCTAATGAATAGAACTGCTTCCTTATCTTTGTTTTAAAATTCGACCATGAGGAAAGAAGCTTACCACACTTTCTTATGTCTAGTATCTTTCTCTCCCACCATATGAGAGCGGTGCCTTCCAACTGAAGAGAATCTAGTTGCACTTTAACTTCCTCTTCGTCAATATGATGAACATGACAATATACTCAACCTGTTGGATCCAATTGTCTAAATTTTTAGCATTAGTATCTCCATTAAACATAGGTAAAGCAAAATTCACATCAAGATTTAATAAATGTTTCTTAAAAGAGGCTTTATGGTTAGAATGCTGAGAGTGATGAGAATTTTCAGAGGAAGAACTAGAACTTGAAGGTGAAGACGGAGGCTCAGGAGGATCTCCTCCAACCCCTTGATTTGCTGAAGCATCATCATCTACATTTGCTTCCTTTTTCTTCTCCTTCTTCTTCATCCTCTTCTCGTAATCTCCATACATTTGTTCAACCATTTCTGACTTGCGATGAAAGACCATGTGAATGTTTTTCCCTTGTTCATCATGCTTGTCCTCTTCTCCCATCTTCTTCCTTCAGGATGTGTGATCAACTTCGGGATTGAACCTCTTAATAGTTCCTTCACCCTGCTTATACTTGGCCCAAGTAAGCATTCATACTCAATAATTCAAGTCAAAGACGACTGCTCTGATACCAACATGATCCAGGATCTTTTTGTTAGGTGACTTATTAAAGAATTACATAAAATCAGCATAAACAAAAGTACACCATAAATAAGGAAAAGCTCAAAATGAAAGAGACACAATCATGCAATATGAACACAAAGAAATTGATAATGGAGTTTGTCCCTGGTGGACTATGTCTCGGGGTCCTGCTCTCAAATGGGTAGGTCCTTTTATTAACTCNCATAAGTATGCCTCATTCTGGAGTTAATCCATAGAATCTTTGCTTAGATCAGAAAACTAACACCATCACTGCGTTCGTGGCATCGTTTTACCTAAAAATGATTGTCTCCACACCTCAATCTGAGTCGGACACTTTCGGGCCCCCAAGACAGCCCTGCCTCGGTTTCCGTGCCACTAATCCTGCAATCAATGACTGACAGATCTCTAAATCCATGCCAAAATATTGAAAAATGCACCCAAATCCATACTATATGGATGCGCTCAGCCAACCCCTTCTTTGTGCTCTCTTGTGTCTTCGAATGAACTGCCCAAAACCCCCTTATATACAAATTCTGGACAGTTATGTCATAATGAGGAAGTTAGGCGCATTGGTTATGGAGAATAGTTTTAAGGCATAGACTATTGGGGAGGTTCTCGGGTCGAATCCCACAGAATCCCTATTTTACACATGTGTTATAACTTATTTTTGGCCCGCTTGCTAAAACTGGCGGAGGTTTTGGTGGGCGGTTAAATGGAATAATCTTTTAAATATAGTGGAATATGTTAAATATGGAGGTTCGTTGGTTAAGCCCCTAGGTGGGTGGAACATTAAGGTCGCATGGTTTTAAAACATGTCATCAGGGGCTGGGCCAAAGGCCTAGCCCCTCCCTTTTGGCGCCTTAGTTCAAGTTTAAATTTAAATATTATTTAAACCATATTTCAAACAAGAACCAACGTGTGGTGTAGTGGTAAGCGCATATGTGTGAGGCCTTTGGGATACTTGAAGGTCATTCATTCTACTCTTGGGGATTTGAATAAAAATTTTCACATTCCAGCCATGGGAGGGGTGCCATGTGGTGGCCCATGACTGGGCCACGTGGCACCATATAATTGGTCCACATAAAAACTACCACTTGTCACAATTTGATTTGCCAATGAAGTTGACATGTGTCATCACCAAACGTGCCCATGTGTCTTCCATGACACGTCATCTTTCCAAATCAGTTATGCCATGTGTCACCCTTGCAGTGGTGCCATGTGTCACTTTGACTTTTTCCTATTTGACCAAGTTGGACTGAACTTTGACCACTTATAAATTTTGATCCGTAACTTCGTTTGACGATGCGTTTGCACCATTATAAATCTTGCGACACTCTCTTCGTGCTTATTCCCTTTTCACTAAGTTTTTGGAACTTCTATTTTTTTCCCTTTCTCTACCTGCTGAAACCATTCTGAGCGTTCTGAGTTGCTTATGTGCATTCTGAGTTATCTTAATCTTCTTTGGATCCTTTTTGGATCACAAGTAGACAAGGTCATGGAAGAATACTTGGATATCTTCTCCTCACCTACAAGGGTGCCTCTACACTGCTAGGTCAAGTACCCCATCGATGTGACCCCCAACGCACCGCTGCCTAATGGGCCAATATATCATCTCTCTTTGTTAGAGAATGAGGAGATCAAGCGAAAGATCCAAGAATTGCTCCACAAGTGGCACATCTGACCTATTTCATCACCTTGCGGGAGCCCAATCTTGTTGGTACAGAAGAAAGATGGAACTTGGTGACTCTGTATTGATTACCGGGCTCTAAATAAAATCACAGTCAGAAACCGGTACCCGATTCCAAAAATCGATGACCTCCTTGATCAACTCAAGGGGGCCAAATACCTTAGTAAGATTGATCTGAAATCTAGCTACCACCAAGTCTCGATAGAATAGACAGATGTATGGAAGACTGCCTTCAAGTCAAAGGAAGGCCTTTTTGAATGGTTGGTCATGCCCTTTAGTTTGAAAAATTCTCCAACCACTTTCATGAGGATGATGGATGATATCCTGTGACCATTCACCAACACTTTTGGAGTGGTGTATCTGGATGACAATCTAATTTATAAAAAGACTTGGGCCGAACACTTACAACATATTCAGCAGGTTCTGCACACCCTACGGCAGCACAAGCTATATGCCAACTTGGAAAAATGCTCCTTCAGCATGGACATGGTCCATTACCTAGGCTACATCATTGATCAGCATGGCATACATGTGGATCCAGCCAAGATCCAGGTCATCCATGACTAGCCAGCCCCAACAACACTCACTAAGCTTTGGAGCTCTTGGGCCTTGCCAATTTCTATCGTAGGTTTGTGTTGGGATTCTCCCATATTGCATGGTCCCTTAGCCAAATAAATAGGGGTGGTGGTAAGGGGAAATTTGTGTGGGGCCTGTCCCAACAACAAGCGTTCAATGATTTGAAGCAATGCTTGTGCTCAACCCCATTAATTTCACTACCAGAACTACAACATGCCTTTCAGATCGAGACAAATGCTTCCAACTATGCTGTGGGCGTCGTTCTCACTTAGCACGGCCACCCCATGGCCTATCGTAGTGAGACACTGTCAGATACTATCCATAAGTACCCTACTTATGACAAATAAATGTACTCCATTGTGAAAACATGTTGCCAGTGGATACATTACTTCTTGGGAAGGAGATAGTAATCCACATTGATCATGAGCCACTGCATTTCATGCAGACACGGGGAAAATTTTCGAATGACCGCCATCAAAAGTGGTTCACATACTTGCAGAAATTACACCTCAACATCAAGTATAAAATAGAAAGCACCAATTGTGTCACTGATTTCCTCAGAAAACCATCAATTGTGGCACTCACCATGGTGCTAGAATCTTATGGCCATTAGACATCTAGATGGCCCCAACTCTATGAGACAGACCCTGACTTCTCCACCACCTGCAAAATGTTGGGTGAAAATTCAGTTGTCAATAATTTCCATCTTCAGGATGGGTTGTTGTGTTATCTGGGACATATCCGTGTTCCATCAAGTGAGTGAGTGAAGCTGATCCGAGAAGCCCACTACAGTCGGGTGGTAGGACACTTTGGCATCGAAAATACAGTGGAAATTCTACAGAAACATTTCTACTGGTCAAAACTTCGACAGAAGGTCAACACGTATATTAGGTCTTGCACTGCCTACCCTATTGCAAAACTGACCACTAAGAAACAGGGCCTGTACACCCCTCTTCCTACTCCTGACAGGCCATGGGAATCCATCTCAATGGACTACATGTCGAGCCTCCTGTTCACCAAGCGGGGAAATGACTGTGTTTTTGTGGTTGTTGATCGCTTTTCTAAGATGGTGATTCTGGTTGCCTGGAAGAAGAGCATCACAGAAGAGGCCACTACCAAGATCTTCTTTTAATGAGTCTAGGTACATATTGGAATCCCACAAAACATTGTCTTAGATTAGGATAGTCAATTTCTTAGCACATTCTAGTCAAGCCTCTGGTTAGTGCTAGACAACATTTTCACCAAATCCATGGCCTTCCACCCCCAGATAGATGGACAAATCGAGGTTGTAAATTGAATGATTGTGCATATCCTTCACATGTATAATTCAAAGAACCCTCGCACATGGGATGAGAGCCTTCCCTATGTCCAACATAACTACAACCGAGCCCTGCATAGCTCAACCGACCACAACCCCTTTCAAGTGGGGTTGAGATTCCAACCATTGGGTCCCATAGATGTTGCACTTCCCCTTGCGGTCACCTTGACCGACTCATCTCCTTCTCCAACTGAAGATGAAAAAGCCACCCGGTTCATTGAGTAGATCCATCACATCCACCAACAGGTTCAGGATATCCTACAAAAGTCCAATGACAAGTACAAACAACTCCATGATCAACATCGGGTGCCACATAAGTTTCAGGTGGGCGACAAAGTTTGGTTGCACTTTCAGAAAGAACACCTTACAGGACCCCATCAAAAACTTCGCCCACTCCATTATGGGCCATACACTATCACCAAGGTCATGGGGGATAATTCTTTTGAGCTCAACATTCCTCCTTTCCTTGGCTTGCACCCAGTGTTCAACGTGGATCTCCTTCGCCCTTATTTCCCACCATTATTGGACATCTCAGAAGTAGCAGAACAACTGACACCAACAGAGATCAAGCTTGAATGCATACAGTAGGAATCCAATAATCATATTGTGGATAGAGAGATCAAGGGAACTTGACCACAAAGGATCCAACTTTATCAAGTCGTCAAAGCAAGGCAGCTCCTGCACCAAGGCAAGTGGCTCACTAGGGGCCAAATTCAACAAAAAATTCCTCATCTGATGGAGGACCTCAACGAAATGGAGACCGTTTATTCCTAAGGAGGGAGGATTGATCTAGATGGATATCGGTGGCCACCCACCTTTTCCAACTGGCTCAAAACAATTTTCTGACAATTTTGCCAATTTACTATTTTTAGCAGTTTTATATTCCGGGGCCATTTTGANAAAAGTTACGACCCCGGGAAGTTGATGTACTAACTTACCCAAATGGGGCCCACATGACTTTTGGCGCTTCATCTCCTAGGGTTAGGTTTTTGGATTTCTAGGGTTTTTTTAATTCTTGATTACTGTAAAAATGCCTTCAGAGCCTCATTGTGACCTTATTATTCAAAATGCACATTGTCGTCACATCTCTTCTCAGAGATAAGCCACCATCATTCCAACAAGCTTGTTTCCGCTGCATTTTACAGTTTCATCTTATTTTGTTATTGAATAGAAAACCAGTTTTACTATCTCTATGTTATTAGTGATCTGTATTCATTTCGTTCTTCTCATAAAATCTATATCATAATTGGTTAATCAACACATGCTTAATAACTCAACCATAGTTGTGTAAAAGATCTTTTCGGGTCAAGTGGTATAAGAGCTAGTTGAAATTTGGATTTGAATTTTTCATGTTAACCAGGGAAAAGATACTTTGTTGTGAAGGTAATATTGTTGAAGATGATCCATTGATTGTATTGATAAAGAGAAATTATCAAAGAGAGAGGATGGCATTGGAAGAGGGACTTTCTTAGGATGAGAAAGAGTTTGAAAAAAATTTATTTTCTATGTCGGAGATGATGAAGGTTTTGTATGAGGATTACTTTGAATGGAAAAGACCAAATCTGGGTGAATCTTCAAAGGGAAAAAGTGAAGAAGGATAGGATCCTCATATTCCTCCTTCACCTCCATCATAGCCTCCTTCTTCTCCTTCTTCTTCAAGTTCAAGTTCTAAAATCACCGCAAAGAAACATGTTCATAAACATAAGAATGAAATGCCATTATCAAAAATTGATGTTAAATTTGAATTACCCATGTATGATGATGAAGTTAATGTAGAGAGACTTGACAATTGGGTTAGACAAATGGAGGTTTATTGCAATGTGCAAAAGATCAAGGATAAGGCCACACAAATCAAGTTGGCATCATTGAGACTTGCAGGCACAACAATCATTTGGTGGCAAAGCAAGTTGCAAAATGGCACACAACAAGTGGGTAATGTATTTCCATCATGGCAAAGTTTTATTTATGCACTTAGAAAGCAATTCTATCCTTTGGGTTATAAAGAGAAAGCATTAATTGAATGGAAATCTTTAAAACTAAGAAAAGGACAAACAATGCAAGAATATACATATGGCTTTCGAAAAATGGCATTGATGTTAGATATTCCTTTACATACCCAAGAAACTCTTATGAAATATATAGGAGGTTTACCTGAACACATTTGAAATACTGTATTCATGTTTGGACCAACTAATCTTGATGAGGTTTATGTTCAAGCAACATACATTGAAGCAGGGAAAACAGGTGTTGGTGTATCAGGGAAATCATCTTCAAGGAAAGAGGACAAGAGGAAGTGGCATGGAAAGAAGTAAAATGTAGTGATGAGAAAAGAAGAGAATCCCTCTTGCAAGCATTGTGAGAAAGAGGGGCATGATGAGGACTTCTGTTGGAAATTGCATCCCGATAAGAGACTGAAGTGGTTCAAGGAAAAGAAAGGGATACAAACAGTTGCAGCAATAGAACAACCAACAAACTTGGGATCAGATTCAAGTGATGAATGAAAGGTCTCGTTGGTTGGTATGACAGGTAAAATTGGCGAAGGAATTGATTATAGAAGTAACTTGTTTCATATAAGGGCCATAATGTGACACACTAAGGTTGATACATTAATCGATAGTGGATCTCAATCTAACCTAATCTTAGAGGAATTGGTTAAGCAATTGGGGTTAAAAACACAAGTAGATCATAAGCCTTACACACTTAAATGGATAAGAAACCATCATCAAATGCACATAACAAAGAAGTGCACATTAAAATTTGTTATTTCATCTAAGTATGTGGACAAGGTAACATGTGATGTAGTGCAACTAAGTGAATGTGGAATGGTCTTAGGTAGTCCATACTTATACGATCGTAAAGAAATCTTGTACAAGACAAATAATCAATATTAGTTAACCAAAGCAGGTCAAGATTATGTGGTTCATGCTCATCATGTTAAAGAAAATAAAACTCTTCAAACTATTGAACAACTAAAGAAGGCAGTTCAAGAAAGAAACAAACCTATAATTGATTCAAATCAAGTAATCGATCTTAAGCAAGAACATGAGATGATTGTTGAATTGTCAATCAATCAAAGTTTGCTTCAATATAAGCTCATGTCATGCAAGTATTACAAGTATATCAGCTCAATTTTAGTCATATTTTTGATGATGTCATTAGTAATGTTGCCTACATGGATGATAGTGGCTTTAGTAAGATGTGACAGGGTTCAAATGGATAACAATATGCTCTCGATTGTCATGATTGTGTTACAGTTGATCTTCATGAGACAGGTGCACAAGACAAAGTTCAGAAGTAGAGGACAAGACGAGTGGCCTATCCTGATCTTGTTGAATGGTCAGTAAACATTTCGGGGACCAAAAGGTCCTTTAGTGGGGAGGTGCAATCCATAATCAGATCCAAGAGCTTGATGGGGCTCAAAAAGGCCTAAAACTCAAATTTATCATAATGGCTTCAAAACAGACATGTGGGTATGCCTCGTCGATACAAACCCAATGCAACTTGAATGGGCTCAAACAGATGTCGTATTCTCAAGTTATGTCGATATGTTTGTTTTTCCAAACAGGCAAAACAAATGTTGACTGTACAATCCGTACAATACCACATGGCAACTAACTATACAGGCCGTATGACCATACAACTGGCGTGGAAACACAATTGGTGCATATGTGGTAGTTTTCATATAGCTAATGTGGCAGGCCCAGTCAACAATGATGTGGCAGCTTCTGGAGGTGACACATGGCATGGTGACTAGGCATACAAAAGTTGATGTGGCAGGGATAGTTGCACCAAACCAGGGATGACATGTGTCACCACTACAAGGGTTACATGTGGCACGCCCATACAACTTGTGTGGTAGGTATGACAGATGACAGACACGCTGACTGGGAAGATGAAATATGTGGTCCAATTCCATTTTGACAAGTGGCATATTCACGGGAAAATTAAACGGTGCCACGTGGCCCAAGCGTGGGTTGCCACATGGCACCCTAGTATTTGTTGGTTGGGTAAAAAGTTTTGAGCTTCGTGGGATTCAATCCCATGAGCTCTTGGTAGGATAAATTCCATGCGAAAGTTTGGGTACCAACCCGCCACCGTGTTGCTTGTTATACCATTGCCACTTTAAAATATTTAAAGTGCTTTATTGTATAAACAAAGGATAAAGGGGGCTTGGGCTAAGCCCCAACCTGTAGGTTTATTGAT